>CAJNDT010000805.1:0-135499 GCA_905221615.1 Symbiodinium sp. CCMP2592 | reverse complement strand
AATGTGTCCAGAAAAAGTCTCGAAGGATGGCTGATTCCAACTTGCAGGTCTGTGAAGAGTTGCCGGGCATGAACACTTGGAGTGGACCGTGCCAATGTCGACTCCAACCTCAAGAGTGATGTTTGATGGCCCTTTGCCTTCAAAGCCGTGATCGTCCGAATTTCTGCATCAGGTGACAGCAATCCCGCATAGGCATCTGGTGGAAGTGAAAAAAGACTGCAAGTCCAGACCCTGTTCATCAGCAAATGCAAGCTCAACATCATGCTTTTTTCTGCGGGCTCGTGTAAATCAGTATCCAGATGCTCCTTCCACAACTCGGTCTTCTGCAGGTTGGAGACAATCTGCAACAAATGTTTGTCTGCTTTCCAGGCATCATTCACTGTCATCAACTCGGCATAACCTCGACCATCCTGCGGCGATTTAACGTTTTTTTACTTGTTTCCCATACCATGTCCACAAGGGTTCGGTCACTTTGTACAATATCTTGGAGTGATCGAAAAGGTCTTCTGTCATGAGATAGTATGCCAACTTGAAGCCCCCCATGCTGGCTTTCAACAAGCTGAGTTCTTTCCGTGGATCAGTGGCACGACCGGCCTGTGACAGCTTTTGCAAATCACCCAGTGCATCTTCCTTCCTCTCACCATTGTCAGAGTCCGGCACTCTGCCTTCGGACTCTGGCACTCTGCCTTCGAAGAGCTCCTTGCCCGATTGTGTATTCGCCGAGTTGGAATACAGGCTGAGTCTTTCCCTTGAGCAAGGGCTGAAAGGTTGATCTTCACCGAAATGATTAGCCAGCAGCATTTTGAGGACATGAAACTCCTGAAGTTGCTCACAACATAGCTGGTTCCAGCTGAACCATCTGGAGGATTTCACCAAGCTGCCCTTCTTCATGAAGGATTCGACATTTGCAAGCATATGTTCAATCTCATGCTCGTCACCGGATAGCTGCCTGTCTAAGTCATAGGCAATCTTATCTCGAAAAGCGTCCCACAACAAGCTTCTGCTCGGTGATGTGGAGGAAACAAAACTCGCCAGCATTTCCTTCTTCTGCTGGTAGAAACCACCACTTCCAAAGGGTTTATAATTCAGGGCAAAGATGTAAGAGGAGTGAAGTTGTGCTTTCAGGAAGAGTCCTTTGAGGCATCTCGACATGCTGTTTTTGAAATCTCGAATGGCCCTGTGAATCTTGTCACATTTCCCATGAATCATGTTTTCACGCATAGCATAGGCCATGCCAGCAAGTCCGATGCTGCCCTGGTCAAGGCCCAAGACCAGCAGTGGAATGTTCAGCCACCACTTCTCTGACTCTGGCAAGACGGGGAGCACATTTGTGATCTCTCGATCCTCAGACATTGTCTTCAGAAAGGAGACATGAGGAAAAGCTGGTGGCACTCTGCCTTCTGGCACTCTGCCTTCTGGCACTCTGCCTTCAGCCGGATCCGGATTGTCCCTCAACCACTGCAAACAGCGGTCAATGTCATTGTCTTCTTTTCCAACTTGGAAAACCACCCTGCTTTCATATCTTTTCACAGGCCTCTGCCCAAGAGAGGGGGCGATCTTGAAAGAGCCCAAATCCATTCGCCCTCTGTGCAAAATCCAGATTTGGTGAATGATCGCTTGAAGCTGCCTGAATGCAGCAATCCTTTCCAGCTTCTTTCGCTTTGATATGTGAAGAAGCAGGTCGTCGTCAAACCGGTCTTGTGGAGAAACTTGTCCAGTCTTCATCACTTGCATGGGTGCAAACACTGCAGCAGAAATCTCATTCGCCCAAGCCACTGTCACAAGACAACCGCTGGTGCTGTGAGTAGACCCATCGGCGATGAAGTTGATTTGTCGACAGTGCTGCATAGCAGTGATAGCTCTCTCCTGGTACAACCGATTGGTTCGAAGCTGCCACTCGTCACAGCTGGACTCAGGCACACCTGAGCTGGCAAGTCAAAGAGCGATTCGTTCACTGCAATAAATAGTTGAGATACAAGTACAACTTGGACTTCAACACCATGCGCAAGCAACACCATTCTTCGGCCTCCCATGGAAGAGTCCGGGTCACCCGGGCTTCGTCATTTTCGGGAGGGGCCACCTGGCACGTTAGCGCATGTGTCCAGATGTCATGGTCGGCTGCCCGCCGACCGTTGGCCCCAACCCCCCCCTAGACTGCACGACCCTGGGGCCCTTTCCCTGGCTCCACACCCGGCCAACAGTGTGTCGGTAGCTGCCAAATTGGCGGGCATGCAGCTGCCGCGTGGTAGAGCAACACACACCAAACCCCATTCTGAACATGTTGGCACTCTGCCTTCGACAAACACAACCGAACAGCAAGCCAAGCAAGGTTCTCTGCTCAATAACACAACCATGTCCCAAGAACGGACGGCCTCCCTTCTTTGTTCGGAACCTGGAAGTCTGGCCCGGACAACACGATCCGAGGTCGCAGAAAATCCAGCTAGGTAAGGCAACCTTGAGGAGGTTCGACTGACACTCTAATTACTGTACTTCTGCGCGATATTTGGCCTCCCATGTTGCAAAGGGGGACACTCGGGTGCCGAGCTCGGACCCAGCCAGCACGTTAGCCCATGTGTCTGGCTGTCATCACCAGGTGTCCGCTCTGGTGGTTGGCCCCAAGTCATCGTTCGGTTCCGTCTTCCACGGTCCCCCAAAGCGACCCCATGCCCGGCCATCGGCATGCAAGCGCGGCTGGTGAATCAAAACTGGACACACCGCGACTTGTTGGTAAGGTCCGTGTGACAACGCATGCCCGGCCATCGGCATGCAAGCGCGGCTGGTGAATCAAAACTGGACACACCGCGACTTGTTGGTAAGGTTGGTGTGACAAAGAATTCACTATAATCTTAAACAACTGGCTAACAAAACAACATTCTACTATGAATGAGACGGAGGAACACACCAGCTCAACAACACAGACATGTCCCAAGAACGGCCTCCCTTCTTTGTCCGGTATTGCTTCCGGTGACTTGCATGACTGCTTCGATGTCACCAGGTCACAGCCCCAGCCGGCGCATTAGCCCATGTGCCCGGCTGTCATCTACACCCTGCCCCTGGGATAGGTTGGCCTCAAGGCTGTGACACAGGCAAACCGAACGCCTCACACATGGCCAATGGTGTGGGGAGCAACCCTGGTGGGGCAGGGGTTTACTCCTTAGGTAAGGCAACACCGAAGAGGTGCGACTGGCACTCTGCCTCGGCACTCTGCCTCTGTCGTCGATCCAAGAGAACAGAAAGCATGTGCTCAGCAGAAAGAGATATAGCCTAATCATGGGTTAGCGGCCTCCCCCATTTGCTGAAATCCACCCCACTCGGCCAAGGTGGGTCGCCATGCTCACAGGGACTGAATTAAGATGACAGCGCTGTGCCGGATCCCGTCGCAGCTGTTGCTCAGCAGGCCATTGGCACACCTGCGATGTAACAGATCCCGGAGACTTGGTTTGCTTCGGCGTAAACATCGCCCGCAACGCGCCGATAGAAACAAACCAGGCACAGGCCGAAATCACCCTGTGAGTAGCAGGCTCTAGGCACAGCTGGCGGCTGGGGTAGTGGAAACTTACAGCAGGCTGCTACACTGCCAATACAGGCCATGCCAAACGATCAACGATAGACCTGATCCCAGGGCCACTTGCGCGCAAAAGTGAGCACAGGCAAGAACTGAAGAAGGCACTATCTCACCCTTCTCTTTACAACACAACTCAAGCGGCCTCCCTTTTAGGATCTCACCGGGGGGGGAAGGAAACACCCGCCCCCCATTTAAGCCACCCCCAGCAGGCGCATTAGCGCATCGCCCTGCTGTCATACCCCTCGGGCTGTAGGGGAGTTGGCCCCAAGGGTGGCCGCCACGAGGCCACGCAGGCGTCAGTGGCCAAGCTTTCAGCTCCGGATGGATCGCTGCCCCCAACACGGCAAACAAGATGGAACCTGGCAGGTCTCTAGGGCCCCCTCGGCCAGCCCGCTGCTCAGGTTTAGGTCGGGCAAGCGAATCGACAAGGACGTTTATGATCAAAAGCAAGCACAGCAAACCACTAAACCCTACTAAAAAACCCTTAGAAGTTTTACTGGCACGCTGCCTTTGGCACTCTGCCTTTCATAAATTTGATCACAACCTGACACTTAATGACTACTCACTCGATTCGGCCTTTCATGTTGCGCACTCGGTCGATCAACAGTTCAAGAGCCTCCCCTGCTGCCACCGAGTGGGTCATCATCTCGCACTGACTACTGGCTAGCCAGAGCGTGCAGAGACATAAAGGGGGGGCTCCCAGCAGGCACGTTAGCCCATGTGTCCTGCTGTCATAGGGATCTGGTCAGCAGATCCCCGTTGGCCTCAAGAGCCCGAAAATCCCAAACAGCGGCCCGCCACACCCGGCGAACGGTGTGAACTACAAGCTGCCCTGCACTAGCGAACCCTCAGGGAAGTGACCCCGGCTAATGGTGTGCGACTATAAGTTGCCCTGCACTACGTTCTTCCCTCAGAGCCCTGTGCGAGACACAGCGAGACACAGCGAGTCCTGGGTAGCGGCCACACACATGCCTCCACATGCCGGCAAGCGAATCGACAAGGATTTTCTGATCAACAGCAAGCGCAGCAAACCACTAAACCCTACTAAACCCTGAGAAGTTTTACTGGCACTCTGCCTTTGGCACTCTGCCTTTCATAAATATTAAATGCACAACCTGACTTACGCATCCCTTTCTGTAACGGCCTCCCCGGCGTCTTTGCAAAGACGAACGTGCTCTGACAGTCATGCGGACCGGAGACTTAGGCCACCCCCATGCGGCCGAGATATGGGGTCACCCCGCTCTGCCATGGGGATATGAGGCTCTCAACGACCACTAGCAGCTGCAAGCATTTGCCCGCGCTATGCTTATGTCGCCCTCTGCTCGAAAAGAAGCAGGACGTCGTGGTCGTCGTGGTGCCATCCCAGAGTTCGCAGCGGATACTTCTGCCCCCGACATTACCTTCTGCTGGACTTGGCCAACAGCTTGGCGCAAGAGCCGAACGTCGGGTCGGCCATGGCACGAGCGGTAGTCGAATTTAGTTCGACTGTGGCGCGGGTACGTGGCATCAAATGAATGTGTGACAAAGAATTCACTAATCTTAAACAACTGGTTAACAAAACAACATTCTACTCCATATCAAATCACCAAGGAACCATGCAGGTCGCTGCGTTCGTCCTGGTTCTTGAGAATGAGGGCTTGTCGCAAAGAGGTCCCACTTTTTGCAGCGCCCTCTAGCAACTTCCAGCTGCTTTTGATGTCCACAGTCTTTTTCAATGGAACACGCTTGCCCAGAAGTGCCCTGCGAGACGTCACAGGCACACCAGCATCATGTACACTCAAGTAGTGCCCAATGACATACACGTGGAGGCCGGCTGACAATGTCTCGGACAGACACTCATGTATGTGCATGAAGGCATTCACGACTGTCTTGGCAAATCCATGAGCCTGCCCCGACGGTTGAAGCGCTCTGTGTTTTTTTGCCATGGTTGCAAAGGCGATGATGTAGTAGATGCTAGTTTCAACCTCCTCCCAATCTCGTGGCACTCTGCCTTCAGATTCATCTCGGAGAGATGAAGACAGCGTCCTTGCATTGAACATAGATTCCCAAAGCTGACGCAAAGATCGGGACGTGTTGCCTGCCAGCGATTTCATCATCCAAGCGGCAAAGCCTGACACCAACCCAGCTGATTGAAGAAACCATGACACTCTGCCTTCATCCAACTGCATGACCAGAGGCTCATCACTGATAGTTTCCCACACACGTACCATAGCATCATTCAGTTTTCTCTTGTACCATTCCCTGTGGGCGTCTGTCCTTGTGTCGAAGGATGCTTGCAACATGAATCGGGCCAAGGCTGTGGAAGATGCCACATTCTCCTGTACAGCATCAGGGTTTGGCACTCTGCCTTTTTGACTTTGCACATGTGACCCCCAGTTCGCAGCCAAGGGGGTCTTCCTGAGAAGATCACTGAAGAAGTTGTACCATTTGTGGTACTGTCGACGTTCTGAGCCGTTCCTGTTGCTCTCATCGAAAAACAAGTCCAGACGCCCCCACAGTTCGCCCTGTGAGAGCCAAGCTGCTCTCGCTGGCAGTTTTGCATCATTTTCCAAGTTAAGCAATTGCCCATCACGGAGCAATAGCATGACCCACAGTTTCAGAAGCATCACCGAAATCCTCCAAAGCAACACTGTACTTGAATCTTACTAAAGACTGACACACACCTGCACTTGTGTAACAAGCCCCAGTTCACAACACATTGAATTCTTAAGAAATCAACCCAAAGACTCACGATGACATGTCAGCAGCCACAGCATGTCACTCGAACTTGAGACAGGAAACTATCGCAGATGGCACTGAACTGACAACCACATGGAATGATTAACACAGGCCACCGATGCCTGCAACTGGAGGTCGAGACACCAGCCAGGTCATTGCCACCTGCACGACAGCAGCATACGAACTGAGACAATACCGACAAACACATCTGATCACGGAGTGACTGAAGCTCTCTACATGTTCATTGCACAGCTGCACCAGCTCGGATCACTCAGATCCTTCCACGAGGCGGCGAGGATTTTCCTCGGCACCTCGTGGAGGGAACGGACGGGGTCCAGGGCTCAACCCAGTCCCAACATTGGAAAGCAGAATACCAACAAGACAGAAGGTCGAAAGATGAAGCAAGCTCATTTAACTCTAGAGAATTATGGCACTCTGCCTTATTGGCACTCTGCCTTCAGCTACAATTCATGTTGGGACATCCCTCATCATATGAAAGGCCACAGCCTTGCCGAACTCCGGGGTGTACTCCTCTGACACCTGAAGATCTTCAGGACGACCGGTGAACTTCTCACAATCTCGATCAACGCAACCAGCACTTCCTCTGACATGGGAAGGATAGCTGCGCCGCATACCATTGATGTGCTGACAGTTGCTCCACAGTTGAAGCGGTTTCAGGATGGGCTGGCCGAAGGCACCACCATAGGTTTTGACCTTCATAGCCTGGATCATTCCCATGACAAGATCGACGAGTGGAATGTCGAACAGCATGCTGGAGCAAGGCTGCTCGATCACAAACCGGTTGTCATTCAAAGCCGCGAGCAAAGTCAACAGCAGCGTCACATACATGAAACGATTGCCTTCTTGGCATGCCAGCGATCGCTCAAGTTCTCCCATCCAGTCATTGGCAATGGACCTTCCAGTACTGTATTTACAGAGTTGGACGAAGGAAGAGCATGGAGTTCCAAACCACAACAGGCCGTGTTTGTGTGTTTGACACACAGCATTGACAGCCAGGCGAAGTCCTCTCACAGAAAGAATATCATGATCTGTGCCGTACCTGATGTCCAAGGCTAGCCCCTGCCAGCCAGCACGGAGCATCTCCCGACTGAGGGTGCCCTGCCCTGCAAAGATCTCCAGGAAGTGGAACCTGGCACTCTGCCTTATGTTCCGCTTCCAATGACAAAAGTTGATGAGGAATCTCATCTGTTTCTTCCATGGCCACGAAGTCATGATGGGAAAAGTTTCTGATAACATTTGTTGCCAGATTGATATCATCCAGGAAAACCCACTGGCTTCAAGAATCACATCATAGTTGCACTCAGGCAGAACTTCATAAGGACCTTCATTATGGAACTCCAGAAGCGACGGGTCAACTTCGCAAAGGCGCAGAACATCATGTCCTCTCGAAATGGCCAAGAATCTCTTCTCCAGTTCGATGTTTGCATCAAACTGCCGCCGAATGTCTGCTAACAGTCTTCTTCTTGTTTCAGCCGGGTCATCTGCTGCTGCAGACATGGCACTTCGAATTGCACTGTGCATGGCACTCTGTCCTATCCGCAAGAAAGTGTAACACCTTAACCTCAAGGGTGTTCGAATTAACAACGTAATTGTGAACCAGCACATTCAGCAGTTGACACACTTGTGAGTCGATTGATCCATCACAACACAAGGATGAGACAGACATGATGCAATCACTCGTTGAAATTCACATGTTGCATAGTTGTTGCAGACCATGACTTCATGCTCAAGCAATCAAATACAGCACTGCCAGACCCTCACTCGATTCTCGTTTTTCTGGTACCGCACACAGCAGTCCATCCATCGTCCTCGACGATTCCGAGGCCACCGAGGTGGCAGACACAAGCAGTCTTGGCACTCTGCCTTCTGTAAAGTTTCCAAGCTGTCATTGAAAGACATCAACCTTAGGGCCACCAGAAATCTTCAGGTGGCTCACAGTCGGAGGGTGGTTCTGATGAGATATACCCCGATCGACGACCACGAATGCGAAATCCTTTGCCTTCACCTGCAGAATCATACTGATTTGAGTCTGGGGACGACTGAGCTTCGGCCAGTGCGTCCATCTCCTCATTGTCTGACTCCTCACCTTCCTCCACATCTGAGGGGGCTCCATCATCCGCTGAGCCGCGCTGACTCCAGTCCGGGTCTTCTTCTGAGATGTGCCCATAATCAATACCCAAACGACCCCGCCCTCCAAGCTCACCAAGGCGAACATCTCGAACACCTTCCTCAATCACATCTGAGTCTGAGGCGTGAATCTCACCTTCGGCACGAGCTGGCCCAGTCAACCAGGCATCCGGGCGAGATTCCAAACGAAAAAAGATTTGACCACGAACTCCACTTTCGAACTCATCTGGCACTCTGCCTTCCGGCACTCTGCCTTCTGGCACTCTGCCTTCAGTAGCTCCACTGTTGGCATTATTGTTAGGGCCAGGATAGCCATTTTCAGGCATCGGCCTTGGCGGCACTATTGGTGGCGGCGGGTTGGCTGGAGCATTGAAACACATGGCACAAATTCGCCGTCCCAACTGCCGACGTTGCATCTCTTCAGGGGTCAAGTTCTCAAGGGTGACCAGAACAATGCGGCCCTCCCTAACAGTAACCACATCCGGCTCGAAGTTGATCATGATCGGGGTATCCATAATGTCCAACGCTTCTGCCACAGCTTGGGCAATCTCAAACTCATGTCGCGCAGGGGCGGGAGGTCTTGGGCCAGGTGGGTAAGGTGGCCGATTCACAGGCGTTGGTGGCGGCGGACCCATTTGTGGCCCGGGCACTCTGCCTTCCGCCCCACCACCTTCTTCACCAATGCCATTCACACCGGTTGGCGGCACTCTACGAGGCCGTCGCTTCGGAGTCCTCACCCCGCCGATCCTCCCCGCTGCTGCCGGTTTGGCCTTCGGTTTCGGTGCCATGGTGCTTAACTTTAAATATCTTTGATCCAACAAGCTGCAAGCAACTATATGTGTTGGATAGTACGAACAGGTACTAGAAGTTGATTGTCATGTCCGTTTCAATACCACATTCAATAGGTTCCACTGGACGACACAAGCATTTATGCACATGATCATTAGATTAACACATATTTGAAGACAGAGTGCTATTAATAGATGATGTAGTTTAATGTTCGAAAGCAGTATGCCCAATAATAAGTGTATGCATATAATCCATACATATATCTATATGTATGTATGTATGTTATACATATACCTAGGTCTATGTGTAAACTTACCACACACAGTAACGGTTTAGGGTTTAAAAGAGCTTCAGGGTTTTAGGTTTTAAGGAGGTCCATGGTTTAAAGGTACTTCAAGGCAGAGTGCCACCTAGTTTATGCTTAATCATAAGATGTGTTACTACTCGTAGGGATTTGGTTGGGTTAGCTGGACTGTGCCGATTCAATGGGATTCGATATTGTATAACTAGCTCCCAAGATTCAATAAGCTCCAACAAGACTTTTGGGAGGGGATGCTACATGTGTGCAATTGTCTGGTACAGGGTCGGTGTGCCTTCAAAACGTGATGGCCCGAACACTAAGATTCAATAAGATTTTTTCGGGTAGTCCACAATCCTGCAAATGTCTTCTAAGATTCAATAAGATTTTTTGGGCGAGCTGGAGGCTGTGTCCCTTGTAAAACCGATAAGATTCAATAAGATTCAATAAGATTCAATAAGATTCAATAAGATTAAGATTCAATAAGATTCAATAAGATTCAATAAGATTCAATAAGATTTTTTCGGGGTAGGCCACAATTGTACAAATGTCTTCTAAGATTCAATAAGATTCAATAAGATTTTTTGGGGCGATCTGGAGTCGTGTCCCTTTTAAAAATGATGGACCAATAAGATTCAATAAGATTCAATAAGATTCAATAAGATTCAATAAGATTCAATAAGATTCAATAAGATTCAATAAGATTTTTCCGGGGCATGCCACAAGTGTCACAAATGTCTTCTAAGATTTTGCAGGGCCTGTGGGGCGGTATGGGGATGGTGTCCCTTCAAAGGCCATATGTTTTTTTAAACACGGATGCACCCCATTGCAGACTTCCGTGGTCCTTTGTTGGGTCCCTCCCAACTGGTGTTCTAGGACAGGTTGGATCCTGCCTTTGGCGCGGATTTGTCCACAGGCATCTGCAGTATCCTTGTGAAATCGACAGACCGCCTGGGATTACAAAGAGACATACATTCCTGATGGCATAATGCAACACAAGGCAACACAATCATGTCAATACATAATGATCATGGAACACATGTTACAACCCATGGCACTCCGCCTTCAGAAACATGTCTGTGACAATGGCATTGCCACACCTCCAAAATTAATAAGACTCGAGGCCACATCACCGACAACACATACACATGAGCCAGTTATTGTGGCACTCTGCCTTGTTACCGAGCCACCTTGTCGACGCAATCAGTCCACCACGGGGTCGTTGACCTCAGGAGCTTCCTCTTCACGAGTGCGGTCGTCAACGAGTTGAGCTTGTATTTCCTGAACGATTGCGTCCACATCATTAGCATCATCTTCGACAGGAACAGGGGCATTGCTTCCCGTGGACCCCCTCGGACCCAAAAAGAACCTTGCCATAGAGGCTGAGCTCGCACACTTGAGAGGGCAAGCGGTGGCCTTGTTCCGCCCGGTCGACTCACAGTATCGATTGATACATTCGCTGTGAAAGAGGTGGCCACACGATAGCGCTTCCAATGCCTGCATTCCAGGGAAGCAACAGAAAAAGACACGTCATGTGAGAGGTACTGTTCTGAGGATTAGTGGAATGTACAAACAGGACAGGCACCACTATCAATGGTTCATTAACCAAAGGCAAACGAAACCAGCCTGCCTGGCCCGGGTGCATCTCCGAATGGCAAATGACACAGAGGTCCTGGTTCCACCGGTTCGCAGGTCTGCTCGACTCATTCGGAGCATCCTCCTCCTCCTCCTCAAAGAAGGCACTGTCGTCGGCCTCGCGCTCGACCTCGCCTCGACCTCGGCCCCGGCCTCGACCTCGGCCCCGGCCTCGGCCATGACCTCATCATCGACCTCGACTGCGACCTCGTCCTGCGACTCTGTGTTTGGTGCCGTCGCCCTGGCCTTGGACTTGGCCTTGGCTTTCGACTTGCCCTTGGCTTTTGCTTTGGCTTTCGACTTGGGTGTCGCAAAGGGCACAACGGCATTCACGTCAGCACCGGCTGTCGAGTCACTGTTCGTGGAGGTGTCTGGCTCTGGCAACTCAACTGTTTGAGGTGCAGTGGTCACTTCTGCAGGAGGCATGACGATCTCCTGATCGGGCCTGATCTCTGCCTCTGCCGGCGCTAGACCATCGTCATCCATGGCAGGAGCATTCCCATCAACTGGCACTCTGCCTTCCACAACCCTCGGCACTCTGTCTTGTTCACTTCCTGCAGCCTGGCTGCCTTCGGTTGCCTGGCTTGCATTGGAACCCGGAACGGCATGAGGGGAGGCAGGCGGCTGTTGAATCGGCACTCTGCCTTGTTCCCCAGCCGGGCTGCGACCCACAGCCTGGCTTGGATTGGAACTAGGAGCAGTCGTTGGCAAAGGACCAGAACGGACCACGTCTGGCACTCTGCCTTCCGACGGCGGAACCGTTGGCGGGGCAGCTGGAGCAGGACTCGGATTGAAACTGAGACGTCCCTGCGTCTCAGTGGACTGCCTTGCTCTCGCTCTACGCCTGGCATAGGTCGTGACATCCTCGGTCATCCATGTGGACTGCCATCCACACTCCAAGGCAACCCTGTCAACAGAATGCTCAGACATATTCACCCCCAGTCCCAGAACCGGTTTGGCTATGCGGTTCCAACTGCTGCTATCGCAGACGGATTGACGCCTATGGGCATTCTCACATCGCTGACCAAGCAAGCTGTATTTCATATCGACCCTGAGTTCACTGACCTTTGTGGTCGGCTTCAGATTGGTCAATATGAAGAGCAGTTGCAGCGCTGTTTGTTGTGGCAGGTCAGCCGTGACCGCAGCATCCCATGCACTATGAACTCGCTCGAGCAGAGCTTTCACCTTCACCTCAGTCAGTAAGGCTTATCTAGGCTTTGTGGGGGGAGGGTTCAGGGATCATTGCTGACCTTAGGGATACTCTGTTGATTGACAAGCAGCCAGAGGGATCGAACGCAATGTCGTGGCGCTTCTCGGGATTGCATCTGCATCGGTAGTGGACGTTGCCAGCCGATCAATCCCGATCGTTGCTGCTTGCCTTGCTCTGTTCTTCTTGGTTTCCTTACGAATCCTCCTCACTTCTTGGTCTTCTGATTCCGACGAGGAGGAGTCGTTGGCACTCTGCCTTGATTCACCCACAGCAGCCATCTGCTGCTGTTGCTGCATTTGCTGCATCTGCTGCATTTGCTGCATCTGTTGCTGCTGCTGCATCTGTTGCTGCTGTTGCAACATGAAAGGGTTCATCATGGCCAGTGGGTTGTTCATTCCCATTGCTGGGTTCATTGCCCCCGGCATTGGGAACATCATCTGATCACTCACACGAGCGCTCTTCCTCGACTTTCCCATTGCTCTCGGCGACTGTCTCTGGCACTCTGCCTGGAAGCACCACTGCAGCACTAAGGGACTCGATCTTGAACACACATATGTTGATTGCGGCCAGGTCAAGAAATTCTTGCGCATCCACTCACTAGTCACTAGAGTCCGTACACACTACGTGGCATGGTCCCATCAACGGCCAGATAGCAAGCGTTTCAGCTTCCACAACTCACAATCACTTGCATCATGCATTCCAGCCTTGCCATAGTAGCCAACCACCTTGGACGCCAGCACCTGAAAGGTTTTATGGGGCTGTCACAGGAAACCAAGGTTGAACCAATCAATTCACAGGCACAGTAATTAATCCATCGAGTTACTGCCGACATGACTGTATGCATAGGCATCGTCTTTGTTTTCCAAAACGGCAAGCTGAAATGTGCCAGATCAGACGGACCGCAAAAGTGACAACATTCAAACGCCCCAAGAAATGCGATTTCACATTGGCACTCTGCCTTTCCGGCACTCTGCCTAGTGACAGCGACACAAAAATGAATCTGAACAGGCCACACTGTTTGGTGGCACTCTGCCTTAGTCACACCGAGAACTCTCTGGCACTCTGCCTTGTGAAAGTCCCCAGTGCCCAAGGACGAATGGGATGAAGAAGAGGAGGTCCACTAGATGGCTTTGTTTTGGCAACACAATTAATAAACCTACTCGTTCAGCTCAATCATTGACACTGATCAATCCTGAAAGCCATCTGCAGTTACTCCCCAATCAGGAACGAAGTTCGCAGTGGTCTGGTAAACATCCACATACTCTTCATCTTCCGATGGCGGGACATCATCACCCATCTGGCTCACCGCGTCTAGGTCTTCCCCCCTTGCCTTCTGTTCCAGCTTCTTCTGACAATACACAAGCATGGTGTAATTGTAAGCATCCCAAATCTTGCAGGACAAAGGCACAATCCAGCTCTGCAGGTCTTTGGGCTTGAATTTTTCCTTTGAGATGACATCTTCCGTCGTATAAACCTCAACGAGTGTCTTGGAGGCCTCAAACCAGTGCCAGTATGTCAGATTTTTTCCCTTGACTTTATCACGGCCATGTTTTGGCGGAGTGACATTGAACATGCACTGGAGAATCTGCTCAATGACCGCCACCCCAGTTTCCCTCTGAAGCCACAGGTGCCAGTCCCCAGGCTCAGAATTGTTTGGAATCTCCTTCACGTTCTGGTCACACAACAGATCCCAGACAACCGCAGTTTTCGAGCCCTTCGACCGAAAGTGATTCCACGCCATGTCCTTTCTATCCACTGGCACGTTATTCTTCTCGCATTCTCGGACTGTGATCTCATGGACAGCCATGAGCAGCTGGGTCATGACAGTCGTAGTCTTGCTGTTGAACTTCCGATCGTTGTGCTGGGGGTTGAACGGCTGATCTTGTGGCACCGGTCTCGCCATACGTGCCCGATTGGCGAGGCGGCCCACCTTCGAAGTCGTCACCGCCCTGTGACTGCATGGCAGCATTCCCCGCAACGCTCTGAGAGTTTTCTCCTCCTCAGTCTCTGGCTGCAAAAGCTCGGCTGGAACCTTGATCTTGTTTTGACCCCTTGGCACTCTGCCTTGGGGGTCCGTAATTCCGAGGTCCTCCTCCGCTTCCAAGAAAGGCTTCACCTCTCCAGGCACTGGCGCAGTCGCACTCTTGGGGTTTGCGGCAGCCTTCGGGCTCGGGTCCACATTCATAGCCTCCAGCTCGTTCATGACCTTGGCGACGACGGCATCGTGCTCGCTCTCAGTCACCCGGGTCTCCGGTACAGAAGGCATCGGCTCATCTTGCTCCTCTCGGAGATGGTCCCCTAGTACCATTGTTGCTTGGCTGTCACCCTCATCCTCGTCCAAGCGATCCGGGTCGGGCTCCGCCTCCATCTCAAGCGGCGGTTGCTCATCCTGCACCATAACCTCGACAAATTCCATTTCATCGTCCGACGGATCTTGCACAGGCTCCTCCTCTTCCACCACAACATCAACCAAAGTGTCCTCCTCCTCGGCTTCCACCTCCTCCTTGGGGTCCAACCATATTCCTCCCTTCTCCGTCTTCATATGCCGCAAAAAAGCAGGATGAGCTTCGCCTGGACGGCCCTTTCCAACAAGGTGAGTAGGGATATTGGGACGGCCCTTTCCAACAAGTGGCACTAGGGCTGGACGGCCCTTTCCAACAAGGTCAGTAGGGATATTGTCCTCCACTGGCACTCTGCCTTTGTGGCCCTTTCCGGCAGGCTTGCCCTTTTGGGCGAAGTAAGCTGCTTTCCCGATCGGGACGGCGTCGCCCTTGCTTTTCAAGCCCTGGGCCTTTGCCACCCAGGCCGGCTCAGCGCGTCGGCCCTGCGGAACGAAATTGGAGCCTCTTGCCGTATCGTCAGCATACTCGGCAAGTTCCTTGGCGAAATCCTGCTCGTCCATCCTTTGCTTTTCCGTCATTTCAGCAGGAGCACTTGCCGACATAAACTGTGGCTTGGAACCAACAGGCACAGGCTGTCCGTCGCCGAATTTCCTTTTGGCAGGAGGCTGCTTTGCCGGCGGGGGACCCATCGGCTCTGGCACTCTGCCTTGCTTTGCCGGCGGGGGACCCATCGGCTCTGGCACTCTTGGCGGGGGATTCGGCTCGGGATCTGGCACTCTGCCTTGCTTTGCCGGCGGGGGACCCATCGGCTCTGGCACTCTGCCTTGCTTTGCCGGCGGGGGACCCATCGGCTCTGGCACTCTTGGCCGGGAATTCGGCTCGGGATTCGGCTCATCGTCATGCCAGGCATCGTATTCGTCCTGGATGACGGGCATTCTGGCCGTTCTGCCCCAGCGATGTTGCTGCTGCTGGTGGCCAGGAGGAGGATGAGCTGGTTGCACCGGGCCCCTGCCAGGAGGAGGATGATCTGGTTGCACCGGCCCCCTGCCAGGAGGAGGATGATCTGGTTGCACCCTGCCAGGAGGAAGTGGTTCCCACTCCTGCTGCCAAGGGTGATCAGGCAGAGGCCCAGCATTTCGCAGCGGTCTTACTGGCACCTGCCACGGAGCAGGAGGCCTCGCCTTTTGCTGAGGCGGTTTATGCAAAGGCGGGCGGGCCCCCCTGGGAGGAGTCCCATCAGGATGATGTATTGCTTTGCCTTTGCCTGGCACTCTGCCTTCTACTGGCACTCCTCCTTTCATCCCTTTGGCTTTTGCAGTCGCAGATCCAGGGGGATCCCAGGGAGGTGTCGAATCCCAACACTGAGGTGTTGGCGGAGGATTCGGCGGCGCAAGTGCCTGCGGCTGCATTCTGCTCATTACTGCCCTTGTTGCCTCGACCCTCATTTGCTGGCATTGTTGCATCAAGTCCAGACCCTGCTGGAACTTTGCTTCCAGATTCTTGCACAACTTGTACAGATCGGACACCATTTCACCAACTCTCCACTTATTCGGTCCATAGTCCGTTTTGAATTTTTCGCCAGCAGCAAGCATCTTCTTCCAGACCTGTGACGCGTACTCGGAGACGGTGGCGCTGTGGTTTGAGGGAATTTGCCACAAGCTCAGAAAGCAGTTGAGGTGACCCTTCATCTTTTTTGCGGGAACCTCACTAATTGGTAGGCAACCGGAGCAGTCCACCAAGGCAAACGTCAAATTCTCCGCCCCCACTGGCACTCTGCCTTTGTGGTCCGGCACTCTGCCTCCCATGACAGTAATGTTATTCTCATGGAGGTCCCCCAGAAGACTCCCTTCCTGCCTAAGGGTATGCATTTGTAGCTTCAAGACAAACTTGAACAGCTTGAAGAGGATCAGCATGGTCTCTTTCTCTGGGAACTTGCTTGGGTCGGAAAACCTCTGGTTGAGGAAGGCTCCCACAGTCGTCCCGTTGCCTTTGGCTTCTGTGACGATCACCGATTTTCTCATCCGCGGTGCCACTACGCCCGAGGCATGGGTGACCAAGGTTTTCAAGTCGAAAGCGAGCGGGACAGGAAACGATTGCCAGTGGGTTGTGAACATTCGAGATTGCAGAAAACGCCAGTCAAATTGGTTTCCACACTCTTTTTCATCCTTTGCGAGTGGCCTGTGCAGCTTGACACAGAGGTGCACCTGATCTGTCCGATTATTGAAGTCCAGAGCATCTTCAGGAATAGAATCCACCAGTCTCAGGGCCTCTGCTGCGACTTCCGGGCTTTGAGGACTTCGGCACTCTGCCTTTCAGACCGAGGAATCCTGAGCTCGCGCAGAAGCTTCAGAATGTCGATGACCCACGGCTGTGGGATCCTCGCAATCATTGAGTCCCGATTCATTCCATGACCGACGTATTTCCATTCACACTTGCACTGTTTGAATCCTTTCCCGCCTCTCACGCGGAATTGCAGGCGGACCTCACCGAAGGCTGTGACATAGTAGTCTAGAGGTTTTTTGATCGGCCAGGGATAATTCGGACCCATCTGCAAGGATCCATCCAGCTGTTGTTCGTAAAACTCACAGGTGATGTTGCCGGCTCGCACATTGGCCCAAAACGTCTGACCAAGCGGACTCGTATGCACAGGCGCTGTCATCCTGCGGCACTCTGCCTTGTCCAGCCAGATTGCGGCACTCTGCCTTGTCCAGCCAGATGCAGGCACTCAGCCTTCTCAGTCCAGCTCAAGGCACTCTGCAAAGAATGGCGAGGCGGCACTCTGCCTTATAATGTCGAAATGATATACTACCTCTGACGTCAATGTGTTGTTAGATTATAGTTACTAGTATTTGACACAATTTAAATTATATCAACTATATTTTGATATTATGCTCACATTGACATTAAATATCATGCATATGCCATCATTCAAGGACCACGACTCACTTCACTTTGAGCAACTCCATCGACAGAATAATCATGACATGACACTTTTATTGAAGCAGCAGCTACACGGAGTTTAACTTAATTGAGGGGCCAGACAGACTCAGCATGATCGGGAGCTTAGCACACGAATGAAACCTAATTCAAGGGCTGTGTTGATATTCAAATCTGCCATATGCCATGATTCAAGGACCACTGCAGCAACATTTGAAACCTGAGCAACCATCATAAGCCATAGGCAAAACAATCATGACATGACACTTCAGAAGCCCGAGAATGCTAAGTTGAATTTGGCAACGCAGAAGCAGCATGATCGGAAGCTAAGAACAGCACCGATGACCAGCAATCCTGGGGTCTGGAGACGCCAGCTGACGGCCAAACCTTGCATGGTCACTTTCATTCATACTCAGACTCTCTCAGCACAGTCGCAAACCCAACACATCCAACAGAACTCAGAAGTGCTCGGTCTTCAGAAGTCTCAGCACTCACAGTTTTGCTTCTGCAGCAAGCAATGCTCTTCTGGAGGCACTACTCTGACAGCGACGAGGCCTTCTCCAAAACACTCACAACTTTGATCATGACTTGTTGGTTTGCCTGCACCACAAACAAATAACCTGTTGCTGTGCGAAAGGCAGGCAGAAGTCCACATGAGCAGACATCGGCACTGAAAAACTTGAGAAGAGTCAGTCGACGAAGCCTGACCCACCTGGCACTCTGCCTTCGTCACTGTCCTGGCCTGTAAATTAAATTGATGTTGGAATTTGCCACTCACTGAATGGTCCAATTCTGGGCACTCTGCCTTTGGCACTCTGCCTTTTAAGGCACTCTGCCCTTCTTTTTTCTCACGATTCGCCGTCCATCATCAGGATGTTTTCTTGCACAATAGCAGGCTCGAACTCGTTGTAATCCTCCTCATCGTCCACACGCTCTTCATTCCAGGCCTCCGGATCATCTTCGTCGTAACCGAATCTCACCATGGTCGTGGTCCACAAGAGTTGCTCACCTTCGCGGACTTCCCCTTCCCACAGCGTCAAATTCTCAGCCCCCCGCGCCCAGCCCTGATGACAGGCATAGAGCCATCTTCTCTCCGTCATCACTTGCATGCCTGCACCGGTGAGCTCCAGCTTCAGGTAAAGTGGCGGTGCCTGTTTATCGATCCTGAACTGAGATCATGTTGAAGTTGCTACTTGATTCTAGTCAGTTTTAATTATTAAGATCCGTAGATATAAGATAATAAATAAATGTAGCGTCGAAGCATGGCTTGCATCTGAGTGGCCATCTAATGCTGTCTGGCCACCATTGGTAGCGTTCAAGGGCCAACTGGGCCGTGGGGCGCAAGGACCAGTGCGGATGGTTTTTGGTCTCCGAGGAACCGGGTTGCGCCCAAGCGCTGATGCCGTTCCCTTTCAAGAAGTCCCAGCGAATCTGCAGGGAGACATCCAGTCAAGCAGTAAGAAACAGTCACAATCAACACATGCTATGATTATCATCAAACACACTGCCCACTGCCTGCCAAACGTCCTCCACGCACATGAAGTATGTGTGAAGGGTCTGGTTGGGGTCTTGCATCGGGGTCTTGCCCTTCTTTCCCTTGCCCTTGCCAAGATCGCCCTTGCTCGCGCTGGCACTCTGCCCTGTGGCACTCTGCCCTGTGGCAGTCTGCCCTGGCTTTCCTGCTCCCTTCCCGACCTGACTTGTTCTTTGGGCTTGAGCGTTGTTCAATGAGTTGGTCAGCTGCCAATTTGAAAACTCTTGCAGCTGAGTGCGGTGGCGGCCTGCCCCTGTGTTTTCCATGGCGGATAATGACTTGCCCACTGCACAATTGGGACAAGGGCACTCTGCCTTACCTGAACCAGACTGCTGCAACAGCACAAGTAGGCAAAAATGAGCACTCATTACAATCACCGGAGACTGACTGTTAAAGTCACATTTGCACCCACTGAGTCGCCGGCTGGATTCACTCATCCAATCGCCCCAGCGGCCCTGATCACCATGTCGGCACAACCGACAAAGGAACTGACAGTTTCCACAACCGAGACGGGCATGATCTCACTTTCTTTTTAAGCTCAGTCAGTAACACCGGCAGCCAGGTTTAAACGCACGAATTAAGCTGTGACTGCCAGCTGAAAGTGGGAATGTAACTATTAGCCTTTTCAAGGTAAGGACTGTGTTTCACTTCCAGCCAGCAGTCCAGTGTCGGGTCCAGGACTCTCTGGCTGGGCCAGTGTCGGGACACAAATTTCGACGGCTCAGAATCATTCATTGGAGCAGAACTGTTTGACCATGGACTTCGGGTTCAGTGTCGATGATCAACTGTACGTGTGCAGCTCATCCTGCATTTCCAGCAGTGCTTCAATCATGTACTCACGATCCCGGAATGGAGCATAGTAGGCTCGGTGGTTGATCCACCTGACAATGGCTTGTTCCATGGTCATCGAGGCAAAGGCCATGACTAGGACACAATAAGCAGCACAGGTCCTGTTAATGCCACCGTAGCAATGGACAAGCACACGAATTGGCCTCTTCTTGCCTCCACGCTTCCGACCACCTCCCTGAAGCTTCATCGCCTCCAACAAAGCAAGAGCATTACCGAGCTCACCAGGGAATGTCTCATCGGCCACCTTCAAGGCACTCTGCCTTCCATCGGCACTCTGCCTTCCTTCAGCGGCTCTTCCGAACAGGCTGCCCATGTCACTTCCCTTGCTGAAGCCCTTGTCATAGGAGCAGCCATAGCCAAATGAGCCCTTCGTCGATGCCTTCTGGCTTTGCATGTGATTGGAAACCTGACAGGGGCCGCTGTAGCCCTTGCTGATTGTCTTGCCCTTGCCCCTGCCGCCATTGGCCTTGCCCATCATTTTGCCCTTGATGGCACTCTGCCTTTGACTCTGGCTGAACTCCTCTGCTGAGCGCTGCCAGCACATCATAATCTTTCTGAAATCTGAAATGAGGCGGCGCCAAATGGTCTTGAACTCATGACTTCTTTGTTCAGCATCAAAGTCATTGGCATGTGTTTGATCCCAGCCACCATACCGAAGATGTGCAGTGCCAAACGGTCCACAATTCGCCAAATACTGATACCAGTCCCATGGCTCAAAATTCCGAGGTCTGTCATCTGCATTCATAGAGATGACAATGTCAGGCTTGACCCGGAGCTGGTCATATCGGATCGGGCAACCAATACTGCCAACAAACAGTTGCCACTGGGGATGGTCGTAAATCAAAACATCATCCATGGGCCACGTCTCGACATCATGCTGGCATGGCCGAGGTGGCGGGATCGACCCAGGCAGCACATCTGTCTGGCCGGTCCATGCTTTGTACAACTTCATATCCATATCTCCGAAATCTGAGATGGCCTCAACTGCCAATTTGATTCGTTGATCCAATTGTGCAGCCCTTTGGATCTTTCGGAGCCCGGTGGTATAGTCGGCAGCTGATCTGCCACAGTGTAAACAATTCCACCGAAGTTGTTGCACGGCTTCGTTCCAGTAATCACTGCCAAGGTCAATGTGATTGGCCTGATTCTGATGGTCAGCAGCAGAAGTCTGGCACTCTGCCTCGGAACTCCCTGAGCACCTTGAAACGGTCGTCGGCATCACTGCTTTCATCGAGCACCCAATTGTCCAACGATTAAAACATTAACAGTGACTAATGCATCACTATACAGTACATTAACCAATGATATGTAACATTGTGTTACTACTGTTACATCAGTATGAATGAATCACTTGATTATCTGGCCGGCAGATGTCGATCATGTATGGTGCAAGGCAACTCACTGACAGACTATGCAGGCAGGCAGGCAGGCAGCCAGCCTCGGAGACAGCAGGGTCCTGAGGACGTCACTGCCACCCGGCACTGTGTAGTCAGCATGTCATGCTGGGTAACCTTTTGGAATCCAAGTTGCGCACACTACCGCTGAGGTCTCCAATCGGACAGTCTAGCTCTGCTGGCTAGATCGTCGAATTCAAAATCCTCTAAGCACACGCAAACCCGGCACTCTGCCTTCCCCAACATCCGTAATGCGGTCTCGGAGGCTGTACAAACACGATGAATCACTGATTCATCATTGACGACAGAGCTTCGTCTCGCACGTCATTGTAATATAAAATTCCTGGCACTCTGCCTTCACTGTAATCCTGCATAAATCTCGGAAAGAGTACGTGCAGGATCATATCATTGATATGCCAGTCTACTTGCAAGACATGCCCACGCTCTTCAGAATTCAGAAAGAACCACAATGTCGAAAAGGACTCCTCTAGCAGCGCGTCGAAATAAATCACATAATCATCGTAGTCACTGTCCATGATCGAGGCCACAGTGCTTGCACGCTCATCGGCAACCAGAATCCAGTCCGAGTCCAGAGACTCACTGTCACTGCACGACATCGACGACATCTGCCGGCTTGCAGGGGGGCCTACTACGACTTAGACTAGAGACAGAGCAGGTCGTCGGCATCACTGCTTTCATCGAGCACACAATTGTCCAACGATTAAAACATTAACAGTGACTAATGCATCACTATATAGTACATTAATCAATGATATGTAACATTTTGTTACTACTGTTACATCAGTATGCATGAATCGCTTGATTCTCTGGCCGGCAGATGTCGATCATGTATGGTGCAAGTCAACTCACTGACAGACTATGCAGGCAGGCAGCCAGCCTCGGAGACAGCAGGGTCCTGAGGACATCACTGCCACCCGGCACTGTGTAGTCAGCATGTCATGCTGGGTAACCGTTTTGAATCCAAGTTGCGCACACTACCGCTGAGGTCTCAAATCGGACAGTCTAGCTCTGCTGGCTAGATCGTCGAATTCAAAATCCCCTAAACACACGCAAACCCGGCACTCTGCCTTCCCCAAGATCCGTGATACTGTCGCGGAGGCTGTACAAACACGACAAATCATTGATTCAGTGACGACAGCCATTCGTCTGTCACATTGAAATATAAAATTCCTGGCACTCTGCCTTGCCTAAAATCCCGCAAAAGTCTCGGAAACAGTACGAACATGATCTGTTCATTGATATGGAAGGCTGCTCGAAAGACTTGCCCACGCTCTTTAGAATCCAGAAACATCCACAATGTCGAAAAGGACTCCTCTAGCATCTCGTCGAACGGAATCACATAATCATCGTCGTCAGCACTGTCCGCGACCGAGCCCGCAGTACTTGCACCCTCATCGTCAACCAGAACCCAGTCCGAGCCCACAGACTCACTGTCACTCCACGACATCGACGACATCTGCCGGCTTGCAGGGGGGCCTACTACGACTTAGACTAGAGACAGAGCAGCTGTAACACGACTATAGTAGATTACGCAGGGCAACAGCGAGCACAACTGCTGCAGCGGCAAGTTGCGATACATGACACGCTCACTGACTATGCAAGGCAGCTTGTCCTCTGCGATGGCAGCATGTCCTCGGGATCCTCGTCATGAGCCTCGGTGCCAGGACTGTACCATAATAATGGAAGTAGCTGAAGCAAGCTGATGCTGAGATCCCAGCAGTTGGCATCCACTTCTCGATGGGCTGGAAGCCGATGAAGACCGATGGGAGAGAAGGAAATGGAAGAGAAGGCGTTCACTAGGCTTGGATTCAAACCGAACACTTAGACCTGGCCAACGGTGTGGGGAGCAACCCCGATGGGGCAGGGACTTAAGTAAGGCAACCTCGAGAGGCTCGACTGGCACTCTGCCTCTGTCGATCCAAGTCGCAAGGCTCCCTAACTAACGTGACAAGCATGGATGGCCTCCCCTCCTGGTTGGGAGAAAAATAAAAAAGCCACAACCACTGGACCACCCCACCCGGCACTTTAGCCCATGTGCCCGGGTGTCATATGCCACTGCCCTGGCACGTTGGCCCCAAGGCGGTCCAGGTACCATCGACAACACCTGACACCCGGCCAACGGTGTCCACGAACCGAGATGGGCAGTCGATCCGTGTGGGTAAGGTGGCACTCTGCCTCTGTCGATCCAAGTCGCAAGGCTCCCTAACTAACGTGACAAGCATGGATGGCCTCCCCTCCTGGTTGGGAGAACAAATCAAGCCGCAACCACTGGACCACCCCACCCGGCACTTTAGCCCATGTGCCCGGGTGTCATATGCCACTGCCCTGGCACGTTGGCCCCAAGGCGGTCCAGGTACCATCGACTCAGCACCTGACACCCGGCCAACGGTGTCCACGAACCGAGATGGGCAGTCGATCCGTGTGGGTAAGGGCAAGGTCTCAAGGCAAGTCAACATGTCACTACGGCCTCCCTTCTTTGTTCAATCACAACCCAAAACTATTTAAAAAGATTAAATTTTAAAAATTATTAACTTCAACAACAAATAAACAACAATTTTGTAGACATACAGCAGCAGGAAACCAGGTAGAACAACAGGAAGCCAATTGACTCACTCAGAAACAAAATTCACAAACATGTATTTTTTACACCAAAAATAAAATAAAAGAATTTTAACAACTGTAAAACACAAAAAAACCTATTTAAAAAACTTTTAAATACAAAACAATACTTTTAAATACAAAAAAACACTTTTAAACACAAATAAAGCCAACCACATACAAAAATGAGATTTTGGGTTCCTTTCATATAAGCCTTGTTGATCTAAACCCTGTGGTTCTGGTTCGGCGCAAAGGGTTAAGGATAGAAGTTCCTAGCGACGCAAAAGGTCAAGGGCTCAACCATGACCAGGCTGAGCCACTTGTTCACAGCAAGATTTCTCTCCTCGTTGATCATAACCTCCCAAGAAGTGTGTTTGAACTTAGCCATCTTAGCACACACCTGTTCAAGCCCTTCCGACCTGATGAAGCGAGGAGTCGGCACTGCCGGCTGGCTAACAGAAGGGCTTACTGGGACAACAAGGGGGAGAGGTCCAAGAGGAGGCGGCAGGCGGGGCCTAGGGTCAAAATTAACAAGCGCATTATTCCAAGGATCCTTCCAAACTGACCTCGAGTCTCTCAGGCACGACCTCAGGTGAAGCCCGTAACTCGAAGGAAGGGAGCTGTCCTCATCATCCCCCATTCTACTACAGCCCCGAAAATCCCAGTGCAGGCACAATCACTCGAAGCGGAAAGCGCGTGAGACGCGCTGCACAAGCTGCTCCAGCCACCCCAAGCGAAGGGAGCGCTGGTATCTTTCGGCCTCAAGGTTCAGTATCTGTTGGCGAACGTCCTGCAGTTCTGAACGCAGCAAAGCAAGCTGCTGTTCAAGGGAATTAGCTTGAAGCTGAACCTCGTGCAAGTGGGCCGAAATGGCCTCCTGAGTGTCGCTCGAAGACGACTCGGCCGCAAGGGTCGAGCTCAGATCCATCCGAGCCCCTGCGGGGCTCTTGCACGGCGCTCTAAGAGCAACACCGAGGTACGGAGGACTCAGGCCTGTTAGAACGGAATTACAAGCCTCTAGAGAGCCCTAAAAAACAAAATTTCTCGCTGTCTTCGAGACTGAGGCAACGGTATGCGGTGCAAATCGTCAATCGCAGCAATTGAAGCAGTGCTATAAGCAACCGAGAACATGCCGCACAAGTGGTTAAAAATTGCATCGCAAATACTTTGTTTGCCACGTGTTTATGAATGTTGATTGCAAATCCGTTGCTCGAGAAACGAGTGCACTACTAAGAGTAGTGCGTAGATTGTTACGGCCCAAAATTTTGTGATGCGACAAAATTTCGTTTGACCTAGGATCTATAAAACATCGACACGCACGCGTGAAGAGATGCTGGTGGGGCTGAGCCAGGGAGCCCTTACCCTGGATCAGCGCATTGGTGTTGGTGGGTGTGAGGGCTGCACGCCAGCTTCGGTAATGTCGCCGGTGAGCGGCTCTGTTGGTGATGCGTTGTTGTGCTCGGCCTTTGCGGGCGTCCTTGCTGCGGAGCCCCCGCCACATTCCTCGATCCCGAAAAATCTGAACATATTACGGAACTGTGAGAGAATACAAAGGAAAAGGGATGGGGATGGCTCAGCGCACCCGGCTCGCCTATGGGAGGCGTGCTTGCATGCATCAAACTAATTCGCTCCCTTTCTTTCCTCCTGTGCGGTCGCAGTGTCGTTTCTGTGAGAGGTCCACTGAAAAAGCACTCCGTGCTGGAAGATCGGGCTCCTGTGCGCCTGCCAACTTTTCAAGCCGAGAGCCTGGGACGAGGGCAGCCTGTGAGAACTGCCGGGGCCGCTGCAGAACCCAAGTGCCTCAACTGTTTGCCCTTGACCCAATCCACCCACTGCTCTGTGGAGTATTTCGAGATATCATAGCCCAGGTTGATCTGGGTGATTTTCTCATTCTCCACTTCTTGGTCGAGCTCCGCCTGTGAGTCGAACGGGTAGTAGGGCTCTTTGTGAGATCGGGCTCTCCGCTTGGCTCCATGCTGTCGAAGGTGCCTTCCGTGCCTTCCTTCTCCACCTCCGTCTGTGAGATCTTGTTGAAACTAAAGGCTTCTCAAGCCTTCCTTCCCACTCTACTCGCAAACACACTTTTCTCACTTCGCGGGCTGACTTGCTTAAGCCTCCGTGTCGCGGTTCACACACATGTTTCATGTGTTCTTGTGATTACTCTACACACTCTACTTGGGACTACGTGCACTAGGTTACAAACGAACACCCCGCCTCAGAAAGTTCTTGCGGGTTCCTAGGGTGTTCTCGGAAACTGCTAGGGCTTTCTGTACAGTGCTTTCGCTAGGGACTTTCGTCTCCGTTCTTCCTGGTCTTTTACCTAGCTGCACTCCTGCCCTGTTGCTACTTAGGCCTTCTATGTCTGTACATTGGCCTTCTTGAAAAACTTACTCTGTATGTACAGCTACGTTCTAGTTAGGTCCAGCCTATGGCTACGGACTCTTTGCGGGGAGGCCCGTACCCCGGTTTCCTTCTGCCCTTACGTAGCCTACGGGCTTTTCTTCTTTCGGGCTTCTTTTCTTGTTCTTGGCTTCTCCGGCTTCTTGCCTCTTCTGGCCCTTGTACCTTCCTAACCTGCCTGGTGTGAAACTTCTTGTGAGACTTTGGAAGGTTGTAGCTTACTTAGGCTTACTGCCCCAGTTTGCTACGTCTATACAGTTGCTCACATTTTGTACATGAATTCATTTGCTAGTATACATCAAGTCTTACGTTGCTTAGCTATGTACATATGTACAAGCGTTCACTGCTTGACCTGCTTGATCATCCTTTCTCGGGATCCATTCACTGGGTCTGCGCCCAGTTCTTGGACTTCTTGCCTTTGCTCTTTCCTTTGGGTGTCCACTGGTCCCACTGGTTCTGCTGCGCCCACTCTTCTGGCGTCTGCCAGTAGCCTTTGTTGTGCGGGTTCGCGTTCTCGTACCAGCCACTGCCATCGTCGGTGGTGTTCCAGTTCTCGTTGTTCCACTGCTCGCCGTACCACCAACTGTCGTTCTGTCCGTCGTCCCAGGGAGGGCCTTTTCCTTTGGTTCCTGTGTTGTCGTTCTTGCCCTTCATGCTGATGCGTCGCTGCACCTCTTCCTCGATCTTCTCGTTCTCCTTGCCTTCGAGGTACTTGTCGAGCTCCTTTCCGTCCACGAACCACACGTTGTGCTTTCTGTAGCACTCCGTAACTTTGTTCCAAAGAAGGCGGCCTTTCACCGGAGCGTTCTTGATTCTCGGGCTTCCTTTCTTGTCCTCGCACTTCACGCGGTACTCCTGGGTCTTCTTGTTGAACTCCCACACGTAGCCAAGCTGCGTGAACTCAGCTATGTCGGGGTCGACGGTAGCGTCGTCTCCTTGGTTGCTTGACGGCTTCTCTTCTTGGTCTTCTGTCTCTACCTGCTTTGGCCTTTTTCCTTTCTTCTTCTCGTCTTCTTTTGCCTGTGCCTCTTTCTTCTCTTTCTCTTCTTCTGCTTTGGTCTTGTACGCTTCTTCTGTCTCTTCTTCACCTTCGCTTCCAGACAATGCTGCACCTATGGTTTCCTTGAGGCTTTTGACCTTCTTCTTGTACTTCACGATCTTGTCCTTAGCTGCAAGTAGAAGTGCGTCCACTTCCTTCGAGTAACCTTTGAAGTACTGGTAGTCGTCCTTGAGGCTCTTGTAGTCGTACTGGAGGTCGTCGAGCTTTTGGTTCCTTACTTTCTCTTCTTGCTTTAGCACTTTAAGCTCTCTCTCCAAGTCCTTCTTTGCGTCGTCCACGTACTTCTTGGCGTACTCTTCTCTCTCCTGGTCGTAGCCGGCGGTTCTTTCCTGGGCTTTTCTCTCTCTCTTCTCTGCTTCTTTGTTCTTCTTCTCAACCTCTGCTTCTCTTTCTTTGACCTTCTCCTCAGCTTCTTCAAGGGCTGTCTCCTTCTCGCTTAAGGCTTTGGCTTGTCCTTGGAGGGTCTCTAGGTCTTTCTCTACCTTCTCTTCTCTCTCTGTGACTTTGTCTTCCTTTTCCTTCACCTCCTTCTGCTTTGCCAAAAACCTCTTCACTGTCTCCTCAAACTTTGTCTTTTCTTCGCTAGATTCTTTCTTTTCCTCTTCAAACTTTTTCTTCTGATCCTCAAACTCCTCTTTTTCCTTATCCAAACTTTCCTCAACTTTCTTCAACTTCTCTGCTCTCTCAGACGCTTCTTTCTTTGCCTCGCTGAGGGAGTCGACGTCGTAGTTCACCTGAGCGGCAGGAGCTTCAGTCTTCGCTTCTTCTTTCTCTGCTTTCTTCCTCCTTCGGGTCTTCTTCTTCTCTCCACCTCTGCTTCCTGAGCTGCTTTCCTCTTCTTCTCCACTGCTGCTCCTCTCTTCTCTCTTCGGCTTCTTGTGCTGCTGTGGCTTTTTCATCTCGTTGACGACAAACCATGCCGCCATGCACACCAAGGCGAGCGCCACCAGGACTTCCAGAAGCGACATGCTTCCAGGACTGCTTGGGACTTCTTGTGGGCTTGCTACTTCTTGAGCTGCGGCGAAAGGTACGTATTGTACGTAGGCTGCCTCAGTCTTCGCAAACAAACTCGAAAGTGCAAACAACATGCTGCTCTTGTTCTTCATGATCTTCTCGAGTCTTCTCACAACTTGTGCTTTTTCTTCTTCCTCTCGCTCTTGCTCTCCAACTCTTCCTTCGCTGCTGCACATGCCGATCATGTTCAGGAGAAACTTCACTCTCTTCGTGCTAAGAGGCTTTGTTCCTAGGTCTGCTGTGTTCTCCTTTGCGCCGACTGCGTGTACAGTAAGCTTGCCTTCGCGTATTGCTGCTTGTAGCCAAAGTAAACGAATCTGCAAGTGCTTGACTCTTCCTGTTCCTTGGCGGTTTGTGATTCCGCGGCATGCGGAACTGTCTGTGTATGCTTTAAGTAGTACTCGTTCTCCTGTGAGAAAACGAACGCGTGTAAACCTATTCCTTCGCTTGCTGCTCCTGTAAGTGCCATGTATTCTGCTTCTGCTGAAGACAATGCTATTGACTTCTGTATCCTGCTGTAGCTGTAGAAATATGCACCGTCCAGGTAGAACATGGCGCAACTCACTGACTTCCTAGTCTGCTTGTCTCCGGCCCAGTCGGAGTCGCTAAAAACTTCGAGCAAACGTTCACGTGGTTGTCCTTGGGGTTCTTGTAGTTCCTGTGGTTCTTCGGCGCGATGACGTAGAGCTGACGTTCCTGTGCTGTTCTTGTGGTACGTAACAGCGTAGTCTGACGTTCCTTTGAGGTAGAGCGCCAAGTGCTCCAGTTCCTTTCTTTTGCGTTCCGTTGGCTTCGTCATGGCAGTACTTAAGCTACGTACTGCGAACTGGATGTCCGGACGGTCGTGCGCCAAGTACAGCAAAATGCCAACACAACTTCTGTACGTTCTCGAGTGTTCCTCGTCCAGTTCTTGGGATACGGCAGGTTCCTGACTGGCCGTTGTGCAAGGTGAGTTCTTGGCCCTCTTCTTCTCCAGCTTGAGGATCTCCACGAGTTTCTTCACGTACTTGCTATCGCTATGTACTCGTAGTTCATGATGTTCGTACGTGTACTTCCTTTTGAGAAACTTCACGGTCTCTTCAGAAAATCCTTTCTCGTAGTCTTCCTCGTTCAGGAGAGGTCCTTCAACTTGTAGGTTCACTTTCTTCTTGAGGTTCTTGAGGATTGGTTCGATGACTTCCTTCTTTCATGCAAACTGCAAGTCATCCACGTGTACAATGCAAACTGCAACCACTTTTCCTTGTCGTAGAAGACGGTAAAGTGCTGCAACTGCTGTACAACGCTCAAACTTCTCTTCCACCAAAAGTCCATCACAACAGTCTGACCAAAGACTGGATGCATCGCGTTGACCTGGCAGAACTCTTCCTAACTTCCAACACCAAGTTCCAGGGCTGCGTTCTGGTTGTTCCTGCATTGATTGTACGACGTGAGCTGCTTCTTCAGGTACTCGACACAAACAAGGTGTTCTTTGAGGGACTTGCAAAAACGCGTCTTTCACGTCGACACTGTAGATCGCCCAATTGTTGGCGAGAGCCAGCATGGGCACCAGTTTTGTAATTCCTGGGCTTGTCGCAGGAGAAAATATATCTTCCCTTTTTCCTTCTGTTTTGTATTCTCTGGCTACGAGCCTGGCACGTCGCTGCCAGCACCTCTGAATCTGCTTGGGCTTTGTTGTTCCTGCTGTGGCTTCGTCAACTTCAAAACCTGTAGCTTCTCTGAACCTCCAATCTTTCACCAACTTCGTTGTCAACCACTTGTGAAGTTCTTGTTCTGAGTCTACCAGAGGTACGTTCTCAGTTGCTTCCTGAGGGTCCGTAGAAACCAACGAAATAACTCCCATTTTTGTTAACCTCTTGATTTCCTTGACTGTAGCTTCATCATCCAACTTCTGAAGAAAAGCCGGATCCACGTTCGGTGGTCCTTTCTCCTCATCGAAGAACTCGACAGGGACCTTGGTAGAAACTTCTGTTGGTTCGCTCTCTGTCTCCTCTTCTTCTTCCGACTCGTACAAAAACTCATCATCTGCTTCGTAAACTTCATCATCATGAGGCATGTTGAGGTAACCGTCTGTTTCCTCCGCTCTGTTGACCTGCTTTCGTGACTTGCTGGGTGAGCTTGGTTCCTCAGGCTCTAGGCTGTGCTTGCTTGCTTCTGCTCTTGGTTCAGCTGGTGCTGCAAGTGCTTCTGCTGAGGCTGTAAGTGGTTCAACTGCTCTGAGTTCCTCCAAAATGGTGTCGTCATCAACTTCAGCTCTTCTCTTTCTGTCTCTCGTCACACTCATCCTGCTGCCTTCGCTTTGTTCCTCTCTGTCTTCAAGTGCTCGCTGCTGCTCTTCACTGCTGCTCTTCACTGCTGTCCTCCGAACTCGGAGGGTCGCTGGCGGCCTCGTCGTTCTCGAGCTGTTCGCGTTCTTCCTCGGCAACAGGGGGCAGGATGCTTAGCTGTGGTCGTTGTCTTTGCTTCTTCTCTGGAAGTACTCTTGCTCCAAGGAGTGGTGTGTTGAGGTTCCAGGTATGGACCTCTATGATGCTTGTTCTTTTGGAGTCGTACTGTTCTGGTAGTGGCCTCACGCTGCGTGTGATATGTATGCCATCAGGCTGTGCAACGATCCATGTGTCCTGCTCTGTCTTGCCTAAGAATATTCCTGCGTTCCATATCCTGTCGCCTTTTCTTTTGATCTTCAACCTCTTCGCCATCACAACAGTACCAAAGGTACAAGCTTCCCTGAGTAGGGGTATCCATGGATAACTTCCTGCGGCGTTCTTCCTGTGGAGCTGCTAACTGCGAACCTGTTGAGTAGCCAGCAGGCGTGTCTAAACGCCCAGCTTACTACTGCGTGCTCGTGCGGTATTGTCAGCTGTGTTCTTTCTCTGAGTTCATCGAGAAAGGTGTTCGCTTGCCTCCGTACTGTTTGTATTGCTCTGTCTGCGGCTCCATTGCTTTCGTGGTCGTAAGGAATGCTTTCCTGTAGTGTTGTAGAAAGTCCAAGGCTGCTGCGTACCTTCTGTACTTTGTCCTTGAGTGCTTTGGCTGCGTTCTCGTTGTCTGCTTTGAGAACGAGGGTGTTGTACCCGAGCTGCGTGGTGAACTGCACGAGTGCTTCCGCGAGGTGCGTCGTGCTTCCTGCACCTCCTTTCCTCTTGCAGGGCACCGCAAGAACTGCCTTGCTCCAGCTGTCCACAGCGACAAGAGTCACTGCTGGTGGCTCTTCACTTCCTGTGGTGCTTGTATAGCAAAAGTCAAAACTGATGACGGGCTTCGCGGAATCCGTAGAGCTGCTTGGCTTGCTCAATCCTTTCTTGTGGTTGTCTTCTCGTGCTTTCATAGCAACGCAATGGGGACACCAAGGCTGATACGGAAGGTGCGTCAAGTTGTGGTACGCTCTCTCCTCTTCCGTTGGTTCCTGTGGTGGTGCTAGGTGGTATGCTTGGTGGTGTTCCCGTTGTTCCTTGTGCTGCGTGCTGAGCCTTTCTTCTCTGACTGCTGTGGCGAGTCTCCTCAAGAGCTGCTTCTTGCTACCTGTTGTTTTCACCCCGTACGCTCTGCAAAGTGCTTGTAGTTCCTTAAGACTGCTCTTTTGCGCTGTGTACTCGACGCCTTCGTGATAGAAGCTTTCCTCCAAAACTTCAACAACTTCTTGTGGTACTTCTTGGTCTTCTTGTGCTTCTCTCATCTCCTCATCTTTGCTCTCTTCTGTTGCTGGTGGTGCTGCTGAATCTTCCTTCTCTTTGTAGTGCTCTTCTTTCTTCTTCTTTAGCTCCTCTGCTGCAGCTTCTGCCTTCAGATCTTCAACAACTCCTGGCTTCACACGAAGCCTTGTTTGACCAAACCACGGCAAACGAAAGTGTTCACGTAGAGGTAGACGGTCTGCTCTCCAGTCGTCGCTGTGTTCGTAGATTTATGTACTATAGATGCAGTCTCCTTGGGTATACCTGCTGTTCTCGAGATCTCCAAGGAGGACAGGACAGTTGGAAACACCTGTCGGGTCAAACAAAACAGTTCTTGGCACTACGTGGCGACGAACAACTTCTCCTTTCTCGAGGTCCATCTTCCAGTAGTCACGACCATGGCTTTCTTGGTCTGCTCGGTCTCCGGCAGCGTAAGGAGTGCCAAGAATCCAAAGTGGAATTGGCTTTGCTGAAATGGCTGTAACCACTTCCTTTTCTCCTTCAGCAAACTCTTCAAAAGGGTCTGCCATCTCGGAGTACTTTCTTGAAACTTCAACTGCTCTCCATCCTCTTTCTTCTTTCACCAAAGTGCTTCTGTACGGAAAGTGCGTAGGGCTGTACATGAGAGATGGGTTCTCATAGTTGCTTTGAGTGGCATACTTCACGATCACCATGCTGTCTGTGTTGTGCCAACCAGGTTCTTCTTTGTTCACTGCTACCTGAATGTGCTTGTTGAGCTGAACAACTGTGCGAACCATCTTGTAGTTGTTGCTGCTGTAACCTCTGCTTCTTGAAGGAGTTTGTACGTAGGCGTAGGCTGCCAAGCTGTTTTTGTGGAGATGCACTGGTATTCTTGAGCTTCCATCTGTAAGGCACATACCTTCTTCTTCATTAACTCGCAACTCCCAACCTTCTCGAAACAGCTTGCCTATGGCCATCAGCGGGTTGATCACCGAGGCAACGGTGAAGGCTTCCTGAATGCGACAAAAGCTTCCGTCGTCATCAAAGAACGTTAAGTTCAGCATCCTTCTGCCTTCTGTCTTTATTGCCTTTCCTTGTGCGTCCTGAATGGACGAAGGGCGAACCTTCAAAGGGGTTCCTTCTCTTGTTAGCCAAGAGGGCACAAGAGAAACGTCTGCGCCAGAGTCCAGGATAACTTCAATTCTTTGATGAAAATCACTTTCCTGGAAAAACTCTTCCTCTACAACGCGCACTGAGAGAACTTCTTGTGGTGGTAGTGCTTCACGTCCAAGGTACCAGTTTAGTAGAGGATCTTCTTGCTCTTCTTCGCTCTCTTCTCCTTCTGACAACACAAACTCTTCTGCCTCTGTCACTCTCAGAACTCTTCCAAAGTACTCAATCTCGAGCTCTTCTTCGTCTTCATCAAGCTCAAAAACTTCAGGGTAAGTGACGGGATCGTCGTCCATGTGGTACATTGCGATCTGTCGAACTGTTGGCTTAGCTGTAGACTTCGCGCTTGTGGTTCTTGTTGTTGCTGCTGAGGCGCTACTGCTCGGAACTGTAGTAGGCTGTGTCCTGACGCTTTGCTCGTCTTCCTCCTGTGCGTTCCTGACGTTCTGCTGCATGTCTCTCTGCTTGAGTCTGCAATTGGCTTCGTAGTGTCCAGGATTTTGGCAGTAGTGGCAAACGGCAACTCCTGGGTTGTTGTAGCCTTTACCTTTTCCTTTGCTGCTGTAGCCTTTTCCCCCGCCTTTGCCATATCCTCGGCCTCTGCCTTTTCCTTTTCCTTTTCCTCGTCCTTTTCCTTTTCCTCGACCTTTGTAGTAGTACTGGCTTTCTCCTTTTCCTTTTCCTTTGCCGAAGCCTTTGCCTTTGTACTTACCAAATCCTTTTCCTTTCTTTCCTTTCCCTTTGTCCTTTCCTTTGCCTTTCCACCGTTCCACTCGTGAAACATACATGTCTGCTTGTCCTTGGTGGTCTTTTCCTGAGTTGATGAGGTCTGTAGTGGTCCACCTTGCTGCTTGCTCGTAGGAGAGGAGGTACTGTCGTAATGTTCCGTACTTTGTGGTCTCCTTCTGGTTGGGTAAAAGATGTTGTCTCATGTTCCCTTCAGTTCCTCCAAGAATGATGGAAATCTTCATGTCGTCCGCAACAAGGTCTCCACTCGCTCTCTCGTACTCTTCAATCAACTCCTCGAACTTCATAATATTTTCTTGCGTTGACCTTTGCTTGTCGAACCTGTAGTGAAGAACTCCGTTAAGTAGTTGTAAAGAACGTGCACGATTGTGCGGCTGATGTTCTTCAACCAACAACCTCCATGCTTCGAAACCGTTCTCGTTGGGCACTTGTTTTAGAGTTCGTAGAGGACGGCCACGTGTATAGCTGGTGAGAATGGAATGTAGCTTTCTCGAAAGTGCTTGCTCACCTGGTGCAAGTTTGGTCCATTCCCATGATGCTTCTCTCCTATCCATCTCGACTGCGTTGATCTTCTCAAGGATGTCATTGTTGAGAGCACCTATCCAACTTCTCATCTTCAACCGAAACTCTAGAAAACCATCACGTTCTTCTTTATATGTAGTGGGGCCAAATACTTCTGGAGATTTGATCATCTTGTGGAGGTCGATCTCTCCTGGCCTTCTTGACTCTGCGTGCTGCGACAGTGCTGCGACTGCTTCTGCTGTAAGCTTTCCTGTTGCTGCAACCGCGTTTGCAGTAAGCTCTGCTTGTTGTGACAGTGCTGTGTTAGTTGCTTGGGTTGCTTCAGTGATTGCTCTCTGCTGCTGTGAAACTGACTGCGCGAGTTCCTGTAGTTGTTGTGAAGCGGTACCTGCCTGTACTTGCTGACTGTTCATTGCTTGGGCAAGTGCTTGTATCTGCTGTGTGTTTTGGGCAGTGAGGTCCGTAAGCCTTTGCAAGGCTTCCTCCATTGCAACTGCACTCTGCATGTGACTGTAAAGCAACACAACATGCAACCAAACTCGCTTCTTGAAAAGAACGCTGCAAACTGACCTGTGCAACTTCCTTCTCGAAACTTTCTTCTTCAACTGTTCTCTTTTTGTTTGCTTAACTCTGACCCAAAAATAGAGGTAGATCCTAGTGACCATACCAAGCGGGGTCCCAAGTAGAAGTAGAACTGGGTGACACATGCGCACGACGTAGCTCACGACGGGCTCAAGGCTTCTTCCTGCTTTCGCAAGGTACTCTTGAAACTCCAAAACCAACTCAAACACAAGGTTCTTGTAGTAGTTCACGTGGGGCACTTCTTTGTTCTTTAGGTTCTCGTTATACTCCGCGACATCACCATCATGAATACTGTAGTTGCAACTTTGTTCTTCTTCTTTTGTTCTTGTAGAACTCGGAGTACACGTTCGTCTTCTTGAGGTAGCTCGTGACGTAGATCTCGTTCTCGTTCTCGGTTTGGTATTGGGCTCATGTAGATGCGACCACAACGTGAAAAGTTCTGTGTGATCACCTTCTTGGCTCTTCCCGGCAGGTACAACATCCGCTGTGGTAATCTCGTTTATCACATGCTTCTTCTTGGGGTTCTTGTTGTCGAGGCTGAGGACCTTGTTCTTGTAGTTCAGCATGCGGTTCGTGGCCAACGGGTAGCCGTAGGTCTCGTTCACTTCAAACACCATGAACCATGACATGCCCATGAGAACCACAACCATGAAGACTTTTAGCCAAAGGTACTTTCCTGCTGCTTCCAAAAAGGTTCTCTTGTACTCGAAGATGCGTTGTTCTCGGGATCGGAGTCCGTTAGGGCAGCAGTACTTGCATGGTAGTACTCGGTGTACACTGGTTGCGTTCCTGAGGCCATGACATCTTCCTGAAACGTGGGTCTTCTCTCCGTAAGGGGAGTACCAGAGTTCTGGTAGCTCTTCCTTCCTCAGCCGGAGCAACGCGCTCCACCGTCTCCTTTCTCACAAGTTCTTTCACAAAGCTTCTCGCCAGACACATCAGCGAAAAAGCCAAAGCCAAGGAAACAATGGCGACAGCTACCTGTCGTTCCTGTGATAGCTTCATCGCTCCCAAGAGGTCTGAATCAGGGAGCTCCGCTACCATGTTGAAACTAAAGGCTTCTCAAGCTTTCCTTCCCACTCTACTCGCAAACACACTTTTCTCACTTCGCGGGCTGACTTTCTTAAGCCTCCGTGTCGTTACAAACGAACAGATCTGCTGCTTGAGCTGATCATACCAGACATCCCTCCAGGCTGTGAGGATGCGGTCCTTGTGCTCGGCCGGGAGCTGGACTTCACAGGCCCAATCGGCGACCGTGCCCGTCGTGCCTGTGAGGCTGTGAGCTTTGCGGCTGTAAAGGATACGACCCAACCATGCGCCTACCTTATCCTCCAGGATAAGGGTCTTCCAGCGAGGTGTGAGGGTCTCCTTCTTGAAGCGAGCAAGCAGCTTCTGGTAGGCATTCGTCAGGCCATGGGTTGGAGCTCCCAACCTTCTTTCGAACTGGGTGATGCCCGGCACCGTCTTGATCGGGAGGTTCCAGTTCCACGTCCGCATCTCCCACTTCTTAGGTGGGGCCTTCTGTGAGGTCTGTGAGTCCTCACCCATCTTCTCGTCGTCGGCGGCGATAGCTGTGGCTGTGGGAGGGTCCGTGCTGGCTGACCCTGGCGTGGCAGCCGTCTGTTCGGCTTCGCCCTCGGATGCTTCTTTTGGCTTCTCCTCGTCCTCTTTTATCTCATGCCAGCAGCGAACCACAGCCCTGGAGCAAGCATCCATGACCTTTTCCTGGCAGCGTAGGTCGGGACTGTGAGGATGGAGATCGGGGCCAAAAACTTCTTGCCGTCATTGCCTTCCATGGTGGCGGTGGTCAGGTCCCACTCCAAGTAGGCAAGGCCATTTTCCTTGAGCGCCTCTGCCACCGTGAGCTCACGGTCGGCAGCCGTTGCCCACTCTGGGAAATTCCTCACCACCAACGTTCTCTTGGCTTCCTCGATCTGTGAGTACATGAGGTCTTGCTCGGTCCATGCTGCGCGGATCTTCAGCATCCGGACCTCATGCTCGAGCGTGTTGATCTTCGTCGAGTGGTTCACCAGCTCGGCACCGACCTGTGAGAACGCTGCCTGCAGGGCGGGGCCGACCTTCTGCTGCAACGCCTCCGTGATCATTGCAGCACACTCCTCGCGAGACACCGGCTGTGAGGAAGCCGAACCTTGGGGAAGCTGCACCTCCCAGTCTTCAGGGCGAGCCACCGGTGCCGCTGTTGACAGCACAGACGGGCCGTCTCCTGTGAGCAATGCATCATGCTGTGAGATGCGTTGCTGCATCGCGGCGATCACCTCGGCATTCTTGTCGTTGGCTGCATTTTGCTCACTGCTCCTTGCACTCTCAATGCTTCGAGGCCAGCAGCTACTGCGGAGAGCTGCGAGGCCATAGTTTCAAGCACCTGAGATGAGGCTGCCATGGCGCCTGTGAGGATGCAGGAGAGAGAAAGGGGCTGCGAAAAAGCTTGAGCACTCGTGAGCTTGCAAAAAACAAAGCTGAAGCTGCGAAACGCTGCGAAGCGAAGCTGCCAAAAGCTGCGAAGCTGCCAAAAAAAACCCTGAAGCTGCGAAAAGCTGTGAAGCTGCCAAAAGCTGCAAAGCTGTTTATGGCGCAGCATGGCACGTTATGGCGCAGCATGGTGCGCTTTGATATGTAGGAGTATTATACTAGTATTAGTATTAGCATTAGTATTAGTATTAGTATTAGTAGTTAGTAGTAGTATTAGTATTAGTATCAGTATTCGTATTCGTATTCGTATTAGTGTTAGTATGAGTATTAGTATTAGTATTAAGTGTCTCGGCCCAAAGAAGTTTTTCCACCTGACGGGGAGGGCCCTCATTCCGTACTGCTCTCGCCATTTACCGCCTCACTGACCCCTGGGCAGCTAACGGTCGACCTCTGGCATCCTGCTTTTTCCTTTGGGGCCTTCGGGGATGCCACGTTCGCCGCCGCCGTCGTCCACGAACAGCTCTCGCGATGAGAGTCTGGACTCGGGTCCTACTGCTACTGGTATCCGGAATGGACCCAGAAACTTTCTGAGAAACAGCTGTCAGAGAAGCCGCAGAGCGAGCGGCTGCCTTGCAACAACGTCAGCAAAAAGAACGCAGAGTCCTGCTGGACACTGCCTGTCGCAAGGCACTGGTGGAACTCTGCATGCACTACCTGGCAGGCCACATCTGTTACTCCTGCTCTGATCGACGCACCACCAACGCCCAGCTGGCGGCACACAAGCGGAACTTCAATGGTTTGGAGCCGGGTGAGGTTTATGCTCGCGTCATGCCGCGGTTGGAAGAGGAAGCCTCACAGCGCCTCCATCGGGACTACGGTGCCCTGGGGCGCCTTCTCAACGAAGGGGTGCCGGAAAACGATCAGACATGGATCGAACAGGTCGATCTGCAGGTTCCCCACCGCCTGGGCTCTGCCTTCAGCAGCTTATGCGCCTGGCAATGCGCCATCTGTGCCAACACCTGCCGCGCTCGGCAGCCTCTGCAGTGGTACACGGTATGATTGGCTGGGTGGAACAGCGGAAGCTCCTCTCAGTTGCAACCATGCTTATTATGTTTATCTTTACACGCCTGGAAGAAGCGAATTTCAGAACTGGTATGGACGGTATGGAGAACATGCACGGCAGCAAGGGCTAGCTAGATTCCAGCCTGCCTGGCTCTTGCACCTCACGGATGATGAGGAAACTGCTGCGTTGGAAAGGGCCTGGTCTGCCGGCCCCGCCGCCGCTGCTTCGTCCTCCTCCTCAGCTGCCTGATTGGGGCCGACATCTCCGGCCGTTGTCGGCCTGCCCAAAAGCTGCGCAAGAACAGACGGCGCAGATCTTTTCTACGTCTTAGGCGACCAACAGGTCTGGCAGCAGTCCTAAGGAAAGCTCGCTCTTTCAGGCAGCAGGTAGCAGCAATGATTCTTTCAAAAGGCCCTCGAGATGCTGGTTCGGGCTCCTGTACAGCGGATGTGCGTCAAACCGAGCACTGCCCTCCCTCGAATCATAATCCCGACCCCAACTACGTAGGCCGCCCTGGTCCCAAGTCCAGGGATGAGTTGAACCAAAAACTGCACCCGATCCTGAAGCTTGTCCTCAGTAGCCTTTGAGCGCAATCCGCTCAGGCAGTTCGACTCACTGACACGAGGGTCGGGAGCTCTCCACGCCAGGAACTCCCTGAAGCACGAACCAATAGCTTCAACCACCCTCTTTATAGTGCAAACCAAGACGGTGTTTACAGTCCAGGGATCACTGCTTCCCTCCCCCATCATAGGAAACGAGCCTTTCTGAGAGCCCAGAAGCGAGCCCAACAGCATGGTAGAGCCAAGTATCAAGGCAGATGGCTCAGCCCTGACGAACTTGGTGTAGTCCATGCCCCCAAGCCACCCAAAGCCAACACAGACACGGCCGGCCGTGGAAAGCGTCTTTCCTTTGTGTCCTGGAATGCGGAGGGCCTCTCAGCCTCCAGACACAGAGAGCTCAAGGCTTGGCTTCGAAGTCCCGCGAGACTTAGCACCCAGCTTGATGTGATTCAGGAAACGCACTGGCAAGGCATGTTGGAGTACACACAGGATAGGTTTCTCGCTGTCCATTCAGGCGGAGATAACCGAGGCAGGCCTTTTGCTGCTGATTGACAAGGTAGTGTTTTTGCTTGCCATGGTGCAACATAGGGTCCTTATCCCTGGGCGCCTAATGCATGTACGCTTAGAGGCTGAGCCTTCCATAGATGTCATAGTCGGCTACCAGCATGCCTGGACCCTTCCCAAGGGCGGCTTGAGTAAACCTGTTGCCAAGGAAACACTGCTCCTGCGACGCCATGATTTTTGGACGGCCCTGTCCGATTGCATCAGTAGCCTTCCCCGTCGAAACCAACTTGTGTGCCTAGCTGATTTCAATGCTGATCTTCATCCGGATGGTCTGCATGTAGGCAGAGGGGTCTTTAAGCGCCCAGCCTCACACGCCCCCGTTGCACAAGCATTCCAGGAAGTTCTTGAGAATCACCGACTAGTTGCACTCAACACCTGGTGCAAGCAGGGACCGTCGGCTTCCACGTTCCTCTCTTCCTGAACAAGTTCTCACACTTTTCAACTCCACTCTGAGCCTGTTCGAGCAACGCGGAGCGAAAGGTCTTCGACGTGAAAACTAGAGTCAAAAGCTACTACTGTACACGTGTGTGCATACTGATACCAAAACATACTCGTACATACTACCACGGAGTGACACAGTTGTTCACCCCGCCTGATATGCGAAGCTCTCCTGGCTTCCGCAGATCATCAAAACTTTAACTGCGCAACGGCTTGCAAAACAAACTTTGGCACACACACACACACACACACACTGTAGCAACTCATATATACAAGCTAAGCTAAGCTGAAGCTTGCCACTCAGGGAGCACGAAAGGCTCCTCACTCACACACATGGGCACGAAAGGCCCGCAGGGCATTAAAGGCCCGCATGAAAACCATTGGCACTCCAGGCCGCATCATTGAGCACGCCAGGCTCGTATACATATAACAGAAAGCTCCAAGCCCAAGCTTATCCATCAAATGCATGCGTCGGCGGATGACACTCCCTGCAGCGGTAGTAAGCTTTAAACACTGACCCACGGATTGTATGACAGCTCCTCGCATGAAAGCATCTGCCATAGGTAGAAATACACACCTCCTCGGGCACTGCCGGCACTGCTGGCCGATCAGGCACTGGCGGCTCTGCTGGCCGCAAATAGAACGCCATCTGTAAAACCGCAGTCTCATCACGAAGACTGCGGATCTCACGTTTGCCGTCTTTCACATCTGCCCAAAGCGCATCACAAAGCTTTGTGAGCTTCGAGAGCTCGTCAAGTTTTCCGCGCAGCCACTTAATAAAATACAACATTGCTGCAAGACAGAAGCATATTGCGCAACCATACAGCGTATAATCGTAGTGTCACGTGTGGCGCCACGCCAGGGCGCAAGAATAGAAAGCAATTCCGAATCGCATGCACAATAGCATTCAACGCTGCTCTGTTCAAGCATTGCATGTACACTCAACGCTGAAGTACTGGGCTCATCTCCAAACCATAGCTCTGACCCAAGGCTCAAGAAGCAGAATACAGAAATGAAAAGCATGAGCAGGCCACTACAGGCCCGCATGATCACCATGGCAGCTCGTCCAGGCCACCACAACCACCTGCCAACAAACAGCCAATCATCATCGTCTGCGCTCGCATCGTTCGCGAGCCCCGCACTGCCCGTAGCTGTGCGTGAAGCCTTCGAAGTCGCACATGAATCCCGGACTCGCTGAAAAATTCACCCCACTCATCAAGGCCTACTGCAACGTCGGAGTTTGCAGAGTCAACGAAATTCGGAGCACCAAGCATCGCTCGAAATCGTCGTTCCGATAGCACCTTTGTTCCCAAATCAGAAGGATTGATATGGCCGGAAATGGGCATGTACGACAACACCTTGTTCTGAACCTTTTCTTGTACCCAGAAAAGTCTGGCGTCAATGTGACGCGTCTTTGAACTAGGGCCGCTCCTGTGTGCAAGTTGGCGGGCGGCTTGGTTATCCAATCTAATCGTGATTCGCGGTTTCTCACCCAAAATGAAGGTCAAACATTGGCTCAGGTAAAGGCCGTCGCAAGCAGCCGTCACAGAGGCGTAATGTTCCGCCTCACACGAAGAAAGGGACACAACTTTCTGTCCCCGGCACGAGCTGAAGACGGTAGCACCGTCTAGGAAGTGGACGGCCGATGACATCGAACGTCGGCTCACTTGCGAGCCGCTCCAATCGCTGTCCGAACACACCTCCAGCAAATGTTCATGATGGTCCCTCGACGGTCCTTGATCAAGAAAGCTGTAGCCTTTCTCGCGGGGCACAATGTGGATTCCAAAGCCTGCGGTGCGGCGAAGATACGCTGCTAACTTCTGCGCTGCTTTCAAGTCGTCCTCGCTCGGTGCCGTGAGCCGCTGCGCCAAGGTGCGAATCGGGAATGCACAGTCTACCCTATCATTGGACAAGTACATTGCAATCCCTATGGCGGCCCTAAAAGTGCTTGCACCCTCTGCATCAAGCAGCTTACTCCCCGACACCTTGAGGATGTCTTTCGAACATGGAACAGCTGAAGTCCTGCGCTCATGCAACCCAAGCACCTCGCACATCTTGTGGATCAAATCACTCTGTGCTTGAACAATCACGCCACTCTCGGTAACGCGATGTGTGCGCTTCAAGAAACTGACACTCTCTCCTTCCTCAGAGGCGATTGTCCATGAGCATTCAAACTCCTTCTCAAGTGCTGGCACAAAGTGTTTGAGCAGCCACGATCGCTTGCCCACAATGAACAAATCGTCCACATGAAGAAGGCAATTCTGCCCGTCAATCGAAATCAGTGCTGGGCAGGCTTCGCACACCTTCACCTCAAACTTGGTACGCAAGTAGCTGATCAAACGCTCTCTCCAGCGCAAAGCCCCGTCCCGCTGTCCCGGGATGCACATCTCAAAATCATACTCAAATTGATCACTGTAATCACGGGGCATGGATGCTCGGACCTTCTCAGCCTGCGGCACCGTCAAGTATGCATCCTTGACATCAAGCGTAAGCATCGATGGTTTGTCGTCACCAGCACCAGGCTCATTCTTCATCCGAGCAAACAGCCACGGCAACAGCTTCGACACGGCAGTGTTGCTGGCAGGACTGAATCGGACTTAAAATGTCAAGGCGGTCGGCCTCTAGCCATTTGTATTCCCGTGCACATAATCTTGACCGTCTCAACACCATTTCAACACCGCCTTTAACCTTCTTGCGCCATGTGCTCACGAATTTCGTTGACAAGCGCTTGAAACCTTCTTCTGACACTTCACCTCGCAACCCGGCACACTTGAGAACTCGCTTGCGAATCAACCTTTGCACCTCAAACCTATCTGCAATGGCATCAACCTTGGCTTGTTCGTCAGGACTCAAGGTGGGCCCTTCAGGAAACCACAGTTGGGCCTCCAAAGCCTTCAGTTCATCATCAGACAAAACGCCTGCTTGCTGGGCAGTCTCAGGAGGCAATGGGCTTGCATCCCACGCACGTTCAACTGTGTTTGCCGTCTGGCCTACACTGAGACCACCGTCTGCTGCTACATCATCACCCTTGGAAGAAAAGTCCAAATCATCCCACTCGCTAGGTACTTCAAGTTCTTCATCATTCACTGCCAGGTGCTCGTTTGCAACACGGCGTAGCCTGGCAGTCTTAGAAGGACTTTCCTCCCCGCCGCCACCTGTCCCCGCCGACCTCTCAGGCAAGAATACCTCAAGCATTGCTTCATCTGGCACTCGGGGCAGTGGCGACTCATGCGGTGCTTGAGCACTCACTGACGAAGGCATGGCACCTGGAGTTGCAGCACTCGGTGTCACTGGCGTTCGATCGCCACGTGAAAGCAACAAAGTGGCACGCTTAGAAGCTGGCGCAGGTCCTGGCGCCTCATTTGCAGAAGGGGCCGTCAGCCCTGCAAGATCACCAATCCCACCGGCCTCAGCATGCAGCGGGATGCTCGGAAGCGGCAACGGCAACTCAGGTGCCGGGACATCGACCACAGCTGCCTGCTCGGCCGGATTTGGCGCTCGGATCCTCCCTTGTGGGATCGTCTTCAAACCAAGTGAACCTAACTGGAAATTCCATGGTGCACCTGCAATCGCCTCGGCCAATGTTTAATGCGTGGACCACGGCTGGCCCGTGCGGCGCACGGATTTGGATAGCATGATTTCTGAGAGATTCCCACGACAAACATATCATTGACACCACTCTTGGTGAGAAACACTGCTTGCACCCACTTGGGGTTTCCTTTAGGGCGCTCGTACGAGGTCAAGCCACCTTTGACTTTGAACCCAGTGTATGTCCAAGATGCATGCACAAAGCTCCAGGCAAAAAGCGGATGGGACACCGGGATCGTGACCCATAGCGGTGCCTCGCCGCATCAAGGAAAACGTTGGCCAATGAACGGATGACATCTACGGCCTTCTCAGCAAGTCCATTCGCCTGATGGGCTCCTCTCGGAGGATTCCGAATCCCAGCGCATACACGGTTCCTAATCGCACCTAAGCTCAACTTCAAAATGTCCTAACAGTTGGCAAAACCGAACTAGTTCAATTGCGGCATGTTTCATGCTTGCAGCACTCTTGTCAGCCAACAGTATTGCAGCAATGGCATCTGTGTAATTGCAATGCACAACGAGGCACGTAAGCTTGTCTCTGTCACCCCCACGGTCATCGGGGCCACTTTCCAGCTTGCCTGTCGGATTATACCCGTGGAAAATCAAAACTGTGGGGTGCTCTCGTGCATTGCCTTCCGGCACAGCGCGACGTTGATCAGGGACACTCTTCATTGCAGCTGGCATACGGCAAATGCATGATTTCGGCGGGCCTCCTTACTAGGAGGCTCAGGCAGAAACTGCATGCGCGGCTTCCGTGCATCATCACCTTCGGCCTGTCGGGCCACCTCGACTTCTGAAGAGATTCGTTCTTTCTGCACATAACCTTGCAAGCGTTGAAAACACTTCCGTCCCGACTGTGACAAATCAGAAATTTGCAACCGGCACGCAAAGCTCTCTGAGTCGACTCCATCGACAATCCTACTCCATTTCACTGTGATCACTGAATCTTGCTCTGCATGCACAGCTGAACCCGGCTCCACCGTGTCGGGAAGTGGCACAGATGCCACGGCTTCATGTTCCGGCGGATCGGACTGACCTGGCACTTCAGGCATCTCTTCATTGGCATCTTGCAATTCTAAATCAGCCTGCGGTCCGCTGTCGTTCACATGCTCAGACAGTCCAGACTCGAGCTCCGAAGTCGCCTGGCTCTTCTTGATTCATGCTGAGCACAGTGATGCAGTCGCACATACCGCATGGAAGCAGCAACGGAATCCTTGAGCTCTAGCCACTCAACACACCACTCAAGCATGTGCCAGCCTGCACCGGCATTCATCAAAGTGGTGCGATGCGGCCACACGATCGGCACAAGTGTGGATCAATCAGTTCTTCCCGCCACACAAAATGACCTGTGCTCTCTAAGGTCTGCCAGCCGAATGCAGCATCAACCAATTGCTGGGACGCGCGCTTGTAGCACGCACATGTGGATCCCTCTCGGCATGTGGATCTCTCTCGGCATCTGGTCTGGATCTCTCTCGGCATCCGGATCTCAGGCATCCGGCTCTCGCGCATCTGGCTTCTCGCCAGTCACTGACTCAGCATCTTCACCGTCTACTCGCGCAAAGTGGCATGAACCATAAGACTATTTCCCCGAAAATCAATTGGAACCATAACTCCGCTCTCCTAATGCTGCAAAAACATTCCCAAATCGTGTATTTCTTATTCAAATGAAGCGTCTGCCGTCTGCGAAAATGAGCTAGTTCACAAGCTTTATTGACGACAGCCAGCTCACAACTACACTGAAGCTACAGCGAGGCTCTCTTTTGACTGGTGGTGCAACGGCTGAAGCAGTGCAAGCTATGCTGAAGCAAAGCAAGCAGTGTGAAGCTGTTGTCGAAAAGCCTTGTGATGCCAAACCTGCAGAACAGGAAAGAAGCAAAGTAAAGTAGAATGTAAGCCATAGCAAAGCAACATATGAAAAGCTGCAAAAGTATCAACTATCATCACTCAGGAATGGCAAAGGATCGACCTTGCAATCCGAATCAGGGAGCGGAGGGTGGGTGCAAAATTTAGCAAGCATGCTAAGCGAAGCTTTTGTTGAGCTGGCTGTCGAGCTTGATACCGAAAGCAGCGCGGGATCAACAAGCTGCGAAATAAAGCTGGAAACAAAACTGAGTAAACACAGGTATCGTTCACAAGCTTTATTTACGACAGCCAGCTCACAACTCACTGAAGCTACAGCAAGGCTCTCTTTTGACTGTTCTGAACTGCTTACTGGCAGAGCACATGTCCAGATCTCAACATGTGTCTTCGGAACAAAGCTAACACTCAAAGGGCTGCTCATGTACTTAGTGGCCCTCGCGGAGAAGCAGTCCATTGGTCTGGCCTTGGATATCGCTATGATGGCATCATGGAACAGCGTCCGTTACTTTGACCATTTGCTCGGATCTTGGAATGTCTTTTTGCTCGAGCTCCGTTACAGAGGTGGGGGGTCAAGGATTTTTGTGACGCCTAACGATGCTAACTATCAGAAAGCGAAATGCTTCGTTCCGGCATTGTGCGTGTCGGCGATGTGCCTTGTCCAGGTCGCCTTTCTCCGCCCATCGCTGTGGAGAACTTGTCAGTCTCTCTCCCAGTGAGGCGCTTCTGTATCTCAATCGCCTGTCGGCAGTTGGAGCAAGAGGTCTGGTAGTCGTGTTTTTGTGTCCTCCTGGTGCTGGCTACAATGTGTGTGGGCATCGCATCGCGGTGCAGGCTGGACGGAAAATGCCAAGCATCAGGGTGTTTGAACTACCAACCACTGAAGCATGGATTGGAAGAGCAACCGCGTCGAGCCAATGCGGGTACCGGTGCTGCGCACCGGGTGTTGCTGAGGGTCGTCTTTCTCGGCTTTCATCCACTTACCCAGCCTCCCTCCGCCCGGCAAGTCGTCCAAAGCATTTGTACAAGTTTTTCTTTGGTCACCGTCATGAACTAGGTGTCTTCGTTGACCTCTTCACCACTACGTGTGTGCTGGCACCACAGGGGCTGTGAATATCTGCTTTGTCGACAAGGCTTGCGTTCACCAATGACAGGAGAGGATGCCCACCAAAGAGTCACGGCAGGCGGGCCACGGACCCTCTTATCATCGCGTCTCCATCCCATTGGTGGGCATCCCTGCGGCCCTTGGCGCACCTGGAATCGCAGTTCCCGCGCGAGGACAAGAACACGGCCCAGAAGTTTACCAGCGGTGGTCTGTCAACCGAATACCGCCATTATGCGGCACTTGCGCACTAGTGGCAGAAAGCGGTTTGTCTGAATTCCAGTTGCTCCCGATGGCCAGCCTACACGAGTTCGCCCCTTTTACTCCGTGCTTGACCAAGACTCCCATTTGCGGCTTGGTGGAATTTACGGACCCGCCACGCTTCAGCCTCCAACGTTTGCGCGCACACAAGGGGGGCCTGCAGTCGCCCAAGCGCGCCTATGCCGCCTTCCGTTCCCCGCATCAGTCGTCTCTCACACCCTCATATCCTGCAGCTGCATTGCTCTGGCGTATCGAAACACTCCGGAGGATCTCCAATACTCTGTCCCACTTTGCCAAAGCTTGCTGCAACAGGTAAAAAAGACGTGCACTTCTTCCCGCAGTGTCACTGGGCAAAGTAACTTGCTGGATCTCACCGCAACAAACAAGCACTGCCTTAGCTCGCCAACAAAGGCGTCATCGGTCAATGCTAGCCAGCTGGACAGCACTTCCAGAAAGCGGTGTCAAGCTCGCGAATCCGGCCTTGCTTCATCTCACCAGCATTGATGAGAGGCAGGGGTGGCAGATACTTCTCTGCACAACCACCAAAACTCGAAAAGCTTCCAGAACTCGCAGCAGGCCCACTCGGAGAGGCAACAAGCGACCCAGTAGGCGCCGTCGGCGCTGCTCCAGAACTGCTAGCAGCCACTGCAGCTGCAAAGGGGTCCGAAGACACCTTTCGCCGATCCTCGTCGGCTTTCCGTCTGGCTTCTTCCTCGTCCAAACGGCGGTTCATGATCGGAGCACGTCACGATTGACACAAGCACAACAGTGTGTCAGGGGTCAGGAGGCTGGAGGGGTGCTAGCTGCCTCGGTCCCTGGTGTGTTCTATCTTTACTCCATTGCTTCTGACACGATCGACAAGCATCTCGGCTCATCCGAAAGACAGTCTGCGGCCAATCGTGCCGTTGTGGTGGTTTCTTTCTGTGTCTTCGGTTTTCCGGTTTCGGGCGTGGGGCGGCTGCTTGTTTGTTCGGGGACTTGGGGCTGATGCCCCCATGGCCGTTGCTTTTGCGATGGAACAGTGCCCGTTACATGGCAGCAACAAGATTTCCAGAGTGGCCTGGTGGAACTAAGCGTTCACTGATCTGGCTATGGAGTATGCTTGCCTTAAGTGGAGACCTCTGCCCATTGCTGCTGAAACAGCCCTACAAAATCTGTATGGTGTCAGCTGGCTCCGAGATGCTCCGTACATCATCTGGATGGATGCATGGCGGCTGCTTTCACCCTGCCAACGACCCTCATACATACAGCAAACATATGTCGACGCTGACTTTGCGCTCAGCTTATGATGCATGCATTGCTGTTTTGAGGACTTGGAAGCAATGGACCGAAGTCTTCTTGCCCTGGACCAGGATACACTGAGGACCCTGGAAGGTGCTCGCCGACTCGGGCGACGCACTCCCTCCTGCCTGCCTATGGCCTGGCTGTATGCTGCAGTTTGTTCTGTCACAGACTTCTACACGCTTTTGCTGCTCACTGTATGTCTGGCTCATGCTCGCATAGACTGGTCTCACGGCCCTGCTTTCAGTACCGGCTCCTGTGTATGGCGACCTCGAAGATGGACTCGACGACGACACATGCTGCCCACACGGCCGAGGACACTCCCTGCAACTCCAGGATCAAACCCACCCGGGCGCCGGACACTGAGCCCAGCATCCGTGAGCGCTGGAATAATGGAGTTGCTGGAGTCAAGGGCTACCCCACAAGCAATCCAGTCTTCTTTCCCAAAGGACCTCCGCCACCTCCTGGTGCTGATTTGTTGGCTATCCTTCAAGGAACTGACTCTGAGGAATCGGGAGAGGAGCTTCTGGTTGCCTTGGCCAGCACTACGGCTGTTCCCCGAGAATCCCCTCAGGAGCCTGATCCAGACTTTGACCTGGACCAACCAGTCGGCGATGGGGCCTACCAACCTACATGGAATGAGCTGGTACTGGCATGCCTTTCTCCGCCACTCAAAGCTGCCCCCACTCCAGTTCCCCCAGCTGTGGAGGAGACAGACTCCTTGCCTGAACATCCGGAGTCTGAGCCTGGCACCCCGGCTGCCGATCCAGTTCTGGATGATCCGATGGGGGGCACGTCTGATGAAGGCTTCATGCCACTACTTGACTCGGATGCTGAATTCAGCTCCACGTCGGATTTTACAGACAGCAGCCTCTTTGATGCATAGTGCCCTGGGCTGCTTAGGGGACCTTCCGCCTGAGCCACAGTGTGTGCACTCCCTGAAAAGAAGTACACGGCTCATATGGTGCTGTCGGCGATTCGCCTGCACTACCTGTACCACCAACTACTGCTCTATGGCTGCCAGGTGTTCTACTTCCACATGGTTACGACCTTGGCGGGTGGCACTCTCAGACCTTCACCTCGGCAACCAGTGCAGTTGTGGCGTAACCGACAAAGCCATGACCCAGACACAACCATCACGACCTCGGCCACTACGTCTGCTCGAGGAAGCCGCGTGGGTCCCAAGTCCCACGGTAGTTGTCGCCAGCTCTGTTGCAGCCCCAAACTTTCCCTCCCCTTTTGGCTGCTTGTTCTCTTCTGTTGCATCATCAATAGCAGAGCGACACCTACAGATGCGAGGGTTGCACCTGTAGTCCTGACGGGTGCTGGAACCTTGGACTCTGTCCAAGGTGAAGCTCAAGGACGAACCGCGTTCCATGTTGATCGCTATACATATGTTTCACCACCAGGCCTGACACCATCTTCACGCTCCAAGCATGCCATATACGTTCGCAAACGTGCCTTTGCCCGTGCAGTGCAACGTGCCTCTCAGGCCCCAGATGGCAGTACTACTTACCGAGGACGACGGGTGATGCTCAGTGGCCACAATCACTTGATTCGTACAGCTCTGCAACGTCCGTCCTCCTCGACCACAGGAACCCCGGGACGGCGTTCTACGAGGGCTCGACTTCGGGTGCTTACGCTCAATGTGGGGGGCTTGGACAGTACCACATACGATACATTCATGCAGTGGCTTCCCCGTGCTCCTTATGACATTGTTTGCCTGCAAGAGATACATCATGGTCTAGGGAAGGAGTCTACACAGTGGCGATCATCTGGCTGGAGCTTTATCACCTCGGTGGACCCCAAGACTGCATTCCAAGGTGTGGCTGTTCTACTTCGGGAGACCCTTTGCACCACAGGCGAGGTACATTTTCAGGAAGCCCACACTGGTCGGTTATTACACGTACGGCTAGCTCAGGACCTTCACTCCATCGACATTGTCTGCGGATACCAGTTTGCGCTGCACCAGGAGGCCGACAACAATAACCTTATGCATCGGCACAAGTACTGGGATCGATTGGGTGCCCTGCTTCACAATCTGCCCCAACGAAACCTCCTCATACTTGCTGGTGATATGAACTGCACGCCAGAGTTTGTTGAGGGCTCCATGGGCATGCCTACGATGCTTCCACCAAGTATCCGGACTCTGGAGAGTTTGCGGCCCTGCTGGAGGCCCACGGACTCATTTTGCTCAATGGCTGGGTTCGCCAACGCCTGCAACCCACCTTTGTAGGCGCCAAGCACAAGTCGGTGATAGACTTTGTCATCACTCGCAGGCAACATGCAGATTCCCTGGCCAGGCGGGCTAAACCCTGCCCGGAGCACAACTTCAGTCCATGGCGTATGGGGGGCAGGCACTATGCTGTGGTCACCAGCCTCCCTCTGCATCCAGGTTGGACCCGTCAGTCTTCTCGGTCTCCTCTGCCTCAGCTCAAGTACAATAAGCAAGAACTTGATCAAGAGGCTCGCGAGGGTGGACCACGGATGCTCCAACTTCGACACAATCTTCAGAAGTATATTGCTCAGCATGAGGCTCCCACACTGGAGCAAGTAAATGATTTCCTGCTGCAACAGGTCATCACTGCTTTTCCGCACAAGTCTGCATCGCCAGCTCCCCGGGCGTGGCAAACACAACTGGTGCAGGGCTCAGTCACTGCCATGTGGCAGGCTCGAGCTAGACTCCGACAAGTCCAGCAGCGACACTGCCGGGCACTCCGAGCATGCATGGAGGCCTTCAAACGACATCGCGAGTTTATGAAGGCATATAAGCAGCTGAAGCTCAACGGTCGCCAGGCTCGGAAGACTTTACTCAACAGGGAGCTCCAGAATGCTGCAGAGGCAGCTCACAGGCGGGACGTTGGGCAACTGCATCGGATCATTCGCCGACTTGCCCCAAAGGTGAAACGCGATACTGTGCGTATTCATGGTCCCCAGGGAGAGATGCTTAGAGGCTTAGAGATGCTGACGAGCACCGCACCATTGTCCGGCACTTTGAAGAACTCTTCCAGTCCCGTACGGTGGCCATCTCGTTTCCTACTACACCTGCTGTGCCCCCACAGGTGGCTGTCAAGGATGTGGCTCTTGCTCTTCGCTCCACACAGTATGGCAAGGCGGTGCCTGAGACTTCCGCACCCTCCAGTGTCGTGAAGTACTGTGCAGATGACTTGGCCCAGGCCCTTGCACCCTCGGTGAACGCCTGTCTGAGAGGGGCCTGTACTCCACCCTTGCTTGCTGATTGTTTGCTGACCCTAATCCCTAAGCCGCTCAAGCCTGCCAAACGGCCCGAAAATTTAAGACCATTGGGGCTACAAGATTGCCATGCTAAGGCTTACGCTAGGCTGATCAAACAGCTTCTCCTCACTGAGGTAGGACCCACCCTAGAGAAACTTCCCGTCTTTGCATATATCTCTGGCAGAAGCACGGACGATGCAGTGGCAAGGGTGATTTCTCATTGCACTTCTGTTCGTCAAGCACATCAACAGCAGCGCTCTTCAGTGCACACGTACCGACAGAAGTGCATCCGTGCCTCGGTGTCTGGGGGCCTGCAACTGGCCATAGATCTTTCAACAGCTTTTGATTTAGTACCTCGAGCCACACTTCAACAAGCATTGGAATGGGCTGGTGCCAGTGAGCCTCTTGTAGCTGCCATTCTGGATCTGCATTCTGTTTGTCGATACACAATCAGACATAAAGGCCATACCTCCTTGATACATATGCGAAGGGGAGTCAGACAGGGATGTACACTGGCTCCTCTCCTCTGGCTGGTCTTTAGTGCTTACATGACATCTCGGATTGCTCTTCAACTTCCAGCAGAGTGGGTACAAGAACATTTGACCCTGTATGCGGATGACACCCATGCCAGCTTTGACACTGACAGCATTGCAGATATCAAATTTGCATTTCGCGCCATTCAAATTATCTTCGAGGTCTATAAGAGCCATGGCATGAAAGTCAATCCAAACAAGTCTGGTATAGTGCTGGGCGTCCGAGGGCATGCTGCTAGGGAGTTCCTGCAACAACACATTCAAGGTAAGGATGAAGACAGTTGCCTGGTTTTGGGTATCGGCCCTTCCACCTTGAAGATACCTATCAAGAAGTCCATGCTGTATCTTGGAGTATGCGTGTCATATGGGAATTTCGAGCTTGAAACACTGGAGCATCGCCTGAAAGCTGCCCAAGCGACCAGATGCCGCTTAGCCAAAGTTTTGAGTGCTCGTAAATACCTTACGCTGGCACAAAGACTGCACCTCTACGTCCTCTGTGTAAGGTCGGCGGCCCTCTATGGTTTAGGCCCGGTAGGCTTTACCTCGGCTAGTCTTCGCAAGTTGCAGATTTTCGAAACTAAGCACATCAGGGCTATAGCTCGATCGCCTGTACATCTTAGCAGAGAATCCACGACCGCCCTGTATGCCAGACTTCAGCTGAAGCCAGCTGCTCAGCAGCTGCTAAAGATCTTGAAGGGGAGACTCCAGCAACCTGAGGGGACTACTACCCCCTCAACTGGCCATCATGGCTGGGTTCATGAACGGTATCAGCACCTACAAGATCTTTTGCATCTTCACTCGGCTGGTTTGCAGGAGGCTCCCAGTGTACAAGAAGTTGCTTGCCCTACCTGTGGTCAATACTTCGGCACGCTTAAAGATATGCGAGTTCATCATGCCACCACCCACCAGCGGCCCCTACAACCTAGACCCACAGGACCTGCCTCCACCCTGCATTATGTACGTATCCAGGACCATTTCTTGGGCAACATGCCGGTGTGCAGGCACTGCAAACAGAAACTGCATAACTGGCACAACTTTCGCTTGCACATAGTGGCTAGTTGTCCTGTTCTGCACGCTGGTTTGTCTGGCAATTCTTCCGAGCTTGCTTTGCGGGACACTGCGGAGCTCGAGACATCAGTGCCTGCTTTGCAGTCCGCTGCGGGGCCTGAGCTTCCTGTAGAGATGGAGACATTTGTTCCCATTGCTGAACGTGCAGATTTTCTGAGACTCATTGACACCAGCGAGTGGAAGCATGCACTTTGGCTTGAAGGGGTTCGTGAGCAGCTTCGCAATCACTGCATTTTGTGTGCTCAGTGGGTCTCCTCTGCACCTGGGGCTCTCAACAAGCATATGTTTTCCTTGCATCCAGAGATTGTGCGATACAAACCAGACGCAGTGGCTCACAGCTTGACGCTGCGGGACGGGCAACAACGCCCTTGTGGTGCCTGTGGAGCACGGCCCTTACACAAAACCAAGCACAAATGCCGAGTTCTCTATCAACTCTGTCTTCTACGACACTCTCGGTTGCAGGTCCTTTCAGCCTCTTCACTGCCTCCTGGTCGCCATGGACACCCAGAGTGGAGCCGAAGCCCTGGCACAAGTTCAGAATATGTTCCCTCACCTGGCACCGTCGACTACAGCAGGAGATGCCCCGATGGACAGTGCACCACTGACAGGTCGGAGAGAGAGGGAGGAGGACAAGGCCGAAGCTCCAACGGAGCCCCAGGACAAGTATCGGCGTCCAGCGGGCAAAGGTCAGAACCTTTGTACGGGAAAGAGCCCACCTCGGGAAACCACCCAGGAGCCTGCCTCGGCCTCAGCTGGACAAACCAAGCAGGGGCGAACTCGCCAATGGTCGGACCAGGAATGGGCGGACTGGCAGGCTCAGACCACCCAAGCCGGGTGGAACAAGAACAAGACCACCAAGGAGCTGCAAAAGGAGCTGGAAGCTCTGAAGGAGGATGTTCGCCTTCTGTCTCGCATAGCCATGCGACACGAGGACGAACTGAGCCAGCGTCGGACGGAGACCGACTTTATCCTGACCCTGGAGGTTGCAGATCCCAAGGCTACCCAGGCGCAGGAGGGCATCTTGGAGCAACTCTACAAACAGGAGGAGGGCAAGGCCAACAGCTCCTTACGGCTTACTTTGTTCATAGGCCTGCTGCTGTACTACGAGATCAAGGTCCAGGAAGCGACGGCCTCGGCGGAGTCAGTGGAGAACCTCGCCCAACAAGGCCTGCTGATTCAGGTAGAGGGCAATCCGGCCTGGACCTACCGACAATGGGATCACCAGCAGGCCCTGATTCGGTCCGATCAGCCTCCTCTCCTGGACACGGAGCTCCGAGGCCACCTGCAGAGAGGTAGCCTGCATGCCTGGAGACAGCTTCAAGTTTCTTAAAAGAGAGCACATAATTCTTGATGATGGGATCTTGATAAAGCCACTTGCGGACCATGCTGTGAATATGGCAAACCTTCTTGATGTGCCGTTGCATCGAAAGTTCCCTACGCCGTGCACCAAGGAGCTTCTCATGCCGGATGCAAGCAAGGAGCTGGACTCTGCTCGAGCAGCCAAGTACCGCAGCGCCGTTGGGATAGGCATGTATGTGTCACAGGATCGGAGTGACATTGCTTTCACGGTGAGGGTGTTAGCCCAGAACCTTAAAGCACCGACCGAGCGCGGCTGGCAGTTTGCGCAACGCCTTGCAGGGTATCTTGTTGGAACGGCCGGCTACGCAAGCAAGGTGCATGCCAAGGGCGATCGAGCAAGCATTCTTGAGCCACCTGATGCCGAGGAGTGTCTTGATGGCGTTCGGCTAGAGGTGTTCTGTGATGCAGACTGGAGCGGCAACAAGCAGACTCGCCGGTCGATGAGCAGCAGCTCGTTCTTTTTGAACAGCTGCTGCGTCTATACTTCCTGTAAGAGCCAACGCTGCGTAAGCCTCAGTAGTGCGGAAAGCGAATTTTACGCCCTGGTATCCGCGGCGTGCGACGGCGTCTACCTGAAAAGAGTTCTTGAATACCTGCTTGAACTACCGGTAGATCTTTTGATGAGGACTGATAACAGCTCCTGTCGCCAGATATCTTTGAAGCAGGGTGTATCAAAGATCAGGCATCTTGATGGAAGGTTTCTCTGGATACAGGAGAAGACAGCCGATCGCACACTCCGCGTGCAGCCGGTCGATGGGAGGAGGAACCCATCGGATCTGGGAACCAAGGTGCCGTGCTCAGGATCCCGCCTACGTGCTTTGTTGTGCATGCATGACTTTGTGTGCTGTGCGGGTGACTGCATAGAGGAGGTAGGCCGTGCAGAGCATGATGCGTTGTTGGAGCAGTTGCAGCGCGAGCGTGAAACACAGAGGGTTCGCAGACTTGTGTGTAAGACGCTGAAGAGCAACGGGATGCAGAGCTTCAGCACTGCAATGATGGTGATGATGCTGTCGCTTGTGCAAGGTGCCGAGAGCAGTGGTACCAGGCGTGAAGTCGGTGTGCAAACCGATGATGATGCACGGTGGGCGCAGTCGCTGGCCGTCTTGGTGATTTGCACATGTGCTATCCTTCTTGCCTTGAAATCTTTGAGCCTTGGGCGGCTATGGACCACAGAGGGCAATGAAGATGACATCACCTTGAACGTGAGCAATGCCAGCACCTCCACCGAGGAAGTGTACGAGCAGGGAACCGACGGTTGGTGGAATTGGGTTCCATTGACTTTCACCTGCAGCCTTTCAGCGTTCTGCCTGGCAATCATGATGTGCCTGCGACGGGTGCGAGCCGCACTGCATGCCGCTGAGCAGGAGAACGAGCGCTTGAGCAGATTGATCGCTGAAATGAACTACGACCGTATCGCTTGGGGAGAATACCACGAGGCGAAAGATCGAACAAGAGAGAGAACGCTGCCAATGCCAGAGCCGAACCGTGCTATCTTCATAGATGGCGATGCCGCACGCGGTTCCAACGATGTGATCCAGCATGTGCCTGAGTTGCATGTTTATTGCACTTTGAGACGAGGCAAGTCGTACCACAAAAGCAGGAATTGCACTTGTCTGAACAATGCTGATGAGATCGTGAAGCTTGGAATCGCCACAGCCCGTGAGCGCGGTTACAAGCCGTGCGGAAGTTGCTTTGGTGGCAGCAAGAAACAAAAGTGATGATCCTTGGATTGCGTGTCGCAACACACTTGTGTCTTGAATGCTCATGATGCTGATGCATTGGCCATCTGTACATAGTCAGTGGCACTACCTTTGTGTGTGTGTCATTGACGACCAGCGACGATTGTGCATAGCTTCAGAGAACCACCTGTGAATCATTCTTGACCTTGATGTGTGAACCATCCTTGGAGCGTGCAAGACTGTGCACGATACACCATTTTGGTGTCAATCTAGTTATGTCTGAACAACGATTGTGTTGACCGTGGAGCGGTCATGACTCCGAAAGAAAGTCTCGTGATGAGCTTTCAGCGGTAACTAGGCCGCTATAATCCCGGGCATCAATGCTAAGCATGATGCATGATCCGCCATGAATTGTTTGGTTCTTGACAGGAGCGCTTGAACTTGCAACGCCTACGCTTGGGTGAGTCAAGCTTGCATTTCGTCATAGGCTGTCCGAGCCTTTGATGGAGTGCGCGTAGTGTATAGACGACTTTAGATCGTAGCTACGCTGACTTGTTGAGCCGTGTACTGTAGTAAGAAGTGGTCGCTACTGTGATGTATCGTACGCTGTATGTTGATGCGAACATCTTCCAGTCTAAGTCACTGGGGATGTCCGGGCGGGGTGATCAACATTTTCCCCTATGCCCTGTACTCTTATTTTGCTAGAACAGTTTTGGTAGCTTTTGACCACTCGTGTAGTTTTCTCGGAGAGCATGCGAAGCATGTGTGATCGTCGTGACTTTCAGGCTCAGAGTACTTACAAAAGTCCGAAGTTTGTTCATTTCCAGCAATGCAGTTGCTTGTCCGTTTTCATCTTCGATCCAGACTCGACCTTGCATGAAATTACCCAAAGTGATAGCGTGGTTCGCATGCCCTATCATGTTCAGGATGTCTCGATGCAACGGCATTGACGGATTGTACAGCACAGCGATGGAAGTCCATGTTTGATTCGGAAAGCGCTCTCTGAGAAAATGGTTGACGGCGATGCACGCTTTTTTCATTTGAGAAGCTCTCGAAATGCCAAAGACACCGCCGTGTCCAAAGAAGCCGAGAGTGCTGTATTTTTCATAAGCATGCGGACCGATGGCTCGAGTGCGGCCACGATGCTTCCAGCGCCCAGCGCGTTGACCATTTGTCGAGCAGCGCGACCAAGTTATGTTCGGATGCTCGGTTCATGACAGCCTCGCATGCAAAGTCGAGCTCGGTGTCGTCTTCTTTTTTTTGAGACATGCGAGACACGTATGCACGCCATGACAATCTGAATCGCCGCCCCGCCTTTTTTGTTCGTCTCGGTTCTGGAAACCGTAGAAGCTCCCCGTCGCTGCCCCGCACGGTGTTGGCCTCGATGAAGAAGTTGGCAGAGCCCGCCGAGATGGTTTGGTTCAGGGTCAGCCTGGTTGTTGGCGTCCAGCAGCACGGCGGTCTCGCCCGTCGCCTGTGGCATTCCCCGTTGGCTGCTGTCTCGTCCGCCGTGGTGGCTAAAGCGGCTCCCCTCCACTGCTGCCGCCTGCCGTGCCACCGTCTCCACGACGACTGCGTCGTAATTGCCGCGCCGCTCTGCTACACGGTTGCACTGCCGTGCCGATGTGTTGTGCTGCGCCTGCCGCTGCCGTTACTGCCTACTGTCGCACTGCTCCTCCGCGCCGCTCAGTTACGCTACTTCCGCGCCGCTCCGCTACTTCCGCGCCTGCTGCCGCACCGCGTCGCTCCGCTGCGGCCGCGTCGCTCAGCTGCTGCTGTCCTACTCCCCCCCCAACCGCTTTGCTACTGCCGCGCCGCTCCTCTACACTGCCGCGTTGCTCCGCTCCGCGCCGCTCCGCATCACTCTGCTACATGCTGCCAGCTCTGCACCGCGCCGCCTCGCTGCTGCCGCGCTGCTTCGCTGCTGCCGCGCCGCTTCGCTACTGCCACTCCACAGCGCGTCCTCCTCTCGGATGCGCTTGAACCAATCGCTGTTGGGCTTGGAGCATTCCAGGAAAACATGCTCGGCATCATGTACTGTGGGTACATGTTTGTTGCAACATCCTTGCTTTCTGTGTATTGCCCCCTGCTGCACCGCCCCCTCCGTCAGTACGGTGCAGTCCGCCTGGACGTTGACGTCATGGGGGAGCTCAAGGAGTCAAGAGCGTGTCACCATCATGATTCGCATGATGGTCTGTGTCGTCACTGTCACCTTCTTGCTTCGCAGTGAGAGAGTCTCCCATCTAGCGTGGGCTACAGTGTGGCTTACATTGCACACACCGGCCAGTTATGTGGCTTGCACGTATGCTCGTTGAGCGGCCGCTTGCTGTTGAAGCAGCAGGATCCACTGTACATGTGTCTAAGAGAGAAAGAATTTCCGCAGATCACATCAGTCAGGGCTCGCTGCTCTAAAGTACTTCCGTAACCCGTGACTGGTAGCTGAGCGATTGGATTGACCAGCTAGTCGTCCAGGGTGTTCAGATCGATTTGTCGCGGCTGAACTCGATGACACTTGTTGCGACTGGCCTTGGCTGTCTGGTTGTAGTAGTACGTGTTCTGATTGCGAATCAGCCTTTCGATCTGATACTGTAGTGAGTCGTGGCGCTGCTGAAGAATATGGAAGTCCTGTGTGAGCTGATGGATCAGTTGTTCTTGTAAATACATTTGGCTTGCCACCCATTCCTCTCCGTGCAGGTCGATGTATCGTAGCCAGAGTCGTGCCATGACTGCTGGATCCTAGTGTATCCTCCTCCGTGGGAGATGTCCTAGGGGTAGCCCTAATGTCCAAACTTTCAGCTGGGGTAGCGACGGGCATGGAGGACTCGCTGTGAAAGGTTTGCACAAGTGAGGGCTCAGTGCACACTGCCGCAACAACATACATGTCGCGACTGACTGCTGCAGTACTCTTGTCATCAAGCAATGCCGGCGCTTTCGCATCATCCAAGCTGAGAAGGCCCCGCTCAGAAGGGAGGACCGTCGTGTAATGACCTGATGAGGCCGTGCGGCCATGATGGCGTATGATCGCTACAGTGCGGTACGGAACCCACCTGATCGCCAAGCTGTGCTCGTCAAGAAAGAGAGGTACCCGAAGATCCGTTGGGATGTTGAACCACTGCTTGGTTTTGTTAACAACCCCACACCTGTATCGAAATCTGGGAAGCTGCAGAAAAAGCCATGGCATCGGTTGTGCCATCGCCTGGCAATGCTCTTGGGCTGACCAGAAGTTGATAAGGCTTTGCACATTGGGGCAGTGCTTAGGGGGGCAAATGAGGCCTATACATTTAGAGAGGGATGTGCCGAGAGTGATGCTGATGTGATCGTCATCATCATCGGCCTGCCATCTTCCTTGCCAAACCCCGGCAGACAAAGACCTGGGCAACAATTGCCAGTGAAGAAAATCAATGAATTCGACAGTGTCATGTTGCTGCTCAGGGTCCCGCCACCCCAAAGTAAGAAACCCCAGGAGCCGAAAGACTCCTCCCCGTCGCTGACCTTGTAGCTTCATGTATGTGGGTGGCATGTGTGATTGTAGGCCAAGCATGCGCACTGCAATATCAAGAGCATAGAGAAAAGCAATGGCATAGCAGTGATTGCCCGGATTCTGCAAGCTAAAGGAGGGCGGCTGACATTTGCTGAGAGTCAGGCTGAATCGCTCTCCGTCTGAGCTCGGGAAGCTCAGTGGCCGTACACCAGCTGGGCCAGCTGATCCGCCAGGGGAGACCGTTTCAAGGTGCCCCGTTTGAGTGAAATGCCCAACAGCTGCCAAAGGGAGCTGCCGATCAGTGTACACAAGGTCTGATGCATCTCGTTGGATGCTCTCCTCGTAGAGAAATCTCGAGGATGAACGTGGCTTGGGGCTTCGGGCCTGCAGTGGCCTCCAGCACCTTCAACGATTGCGTGGAGTTGAACTTCTGTACGATTTCTCCGCGCATGTGCTCCAGCATGAAGGAAATTTGACGCACAGCCTCTTGGTGGTTCATGCACTCCTTCTTTAGATCCCTCACCAATTTCTTGGTTTTGTGACAGAACCTGAGGAAGGTCCACTCGCCCTTCTCGTCCATCCAGCCCGCAGCCTGAAGCTTTCCTTGGCCTTCCGTTGTGGAGGCCATCTTCTGCACTCGTGCTAAAAGCTCCTTGAGCAAGCAAGCCATCAACACGGTCCTCAAGGGGGACTGTTGCACCGTCTCCGTTTGATCCGTGGCATCCTGTTGATGATTCTTGCTGTGCCATTGCTGGGAGATGGAGTGAAGATTGGGAATGATGCTTGCATAATCCTGTCTCAGAAACATAATGAACACCTTGTCGACCCGTTGGGCTGCCAGCATTTCCTCGTGCTGAAGCATGAGCTTTGCCATCAGACGAACTTGAGGGTCCATGGTCGATGGCTGATGAAATGGATAGTAGCCTCCCCCTCGCGGTCCCTTCGGATGGAAGGGTGCTTGGGGCGGTCGATTCGGATGCCGGCTTCTGTTCACAAACAGAGGGCTGGGCTCCGGGCGTGGTCGCTTGGGCTGCTGGTTGCTCTCTGAGCTCTCGGGTGCCGCTTCGCTCACTAAGGCCAGGGGCGTCGACGACTTTAGCAACAGAGACAGAGAAGGATCGCAAAAGGCGAAGATGTCCACCTCCGGATTGAGTCCCACACTCTCCGGCACAGTCCTGGGACCATTGGTAGCGGAGCTTGGCAACACATAATTGGTATAGCACTACGCATTGTTGGGAGTGACGGCCTGGGGCCCCCACATTGCCTTTACACCAGGGGCACGATCTATCCCGGACAAGCTGGCTTTTAAAGCTGTGGCAGAGTTTCAGGGCCGCTTCATGAAGACCAGGCGTCTCAGCATCATGTATTCTGCGAATGTGTTGCTTAATGTGCGAGGACTTAGCTATCCACATGTGGCAAATGCTGCAATGAGCCATGAGGTCAGCCTTCAGTGTGGGATCACGCAGTAGCCTCTCCCAGTCATGCTGCAAGTTATGAAAGAGCAAACGATCAACCAAGGGCAGGTTTTGCTGCACTCCAACAGCCGTGTCTGCAGGAAGGCCCGGCGGCGGGCTTGGCAGCGAGCTCGCTGCAGCCTGTTCGTCAGGATTCTTGGGAGGATGCTTGATAAAGCTGTCACCTCCGAGCTTCTCGCAGGCTCCACTTTCAATGTGGTGTCGAAGATTCTGCCACCGATAAAAAGTCCTGAGACACAGTTGGCAGCGTGGCAGGCCACCACAGGCGTGCAAGCTTGGCACAAACTTGGTGGCGTACATGCCACTCTTGGTGGCAGGAAGGCGTGCTTAACCTGGCAGTGCAGTCTCATCGCATGTTCAGTGGTGAACATATCGTCACACTCTGGGCACGGAATCTGTGGCTCAGTGCCTTCTGCCGGTTCATCAGCTTTTCGCTCCTGCTCGCTTGCAAGGATTTGCAGCGAGTCTTCCAGTCTTTGCAGGTGAGCAAAGATCTGGGGTTGTGTAGTTATGTCAGGGGACGATTGTGCCTTGCTGTGCAGTACCTGGTGGAACTGCCGCAGGGCTGTCAGCAGCGCGGTGCCAGGCATATCGAGACGAGCCTGCTGCCAGATCACACTGCTTGGCACATGAGTGAGATGAGCAGGTTGCTTCTGTATGGCTCGTAAGTGTCTGGTGCAGGCACTGGTGAGTTTGGAAAGTCCATCTCTGGTGATGCCAACAGCCGGCAGCGAATAATACGCACTTGTGGAAACACATGCTCTCCACAAACGGTGTCTGTGCGGCAGGCTGAGTTGGTGGTGGCCGTTTAGGGGTTTTCGAAGGGCTTGGTACTTGGCTTGTCCCGACTTAAGCCTATGACTAAGATTTTCATTCAGTCTGTGCTTGTAAGTGACTTTAGTGCCAAGATACTCGTGAGCCTCTTTGATGGGAATAAGCTGTTCTTGACCCTGAACTTTGATGATGAGATATCTAGTACCATTTTTCATCCTAGTGCTCTCATGCAAAATGTTTTTGGCTTGTTTGCCTTCAAGTCTCACCAGAATCGCAGTTTTGCCATAGTTCACCTTCATTTTGAAGGCAAGAAGAGCCTCAAGGACAACAGTCATATTTGCAATGGCCGCATCCCAGTCTTCTTTATGTCTGATTACCCAATGGCACCAATGATCGTCAGCAAAGAGAACAAGCACACGTTGCAACCATTCCTCACCGAGTTTGTCAATGAGATGGTGCATCAGGGCTACCGTGTAGAAGGACCATAAGAAGGGTGCGATACAGCATCCTTGTTTCAGACCATTTGTCGTGATCTGACTGGCAACTTGATCCCCGGATCGGAAGACATATTGTGCATCTTTGTGTAATTGCTGAATGACGGTGATGGTGTCTTGCGGGACACCATGTTGGGCAAGTGTTGTGTAGACAATCGGGCGGTTGGTGAGATCATAGGCACGCGAGAGGTCAAGCGATAAGCTAAGTCCCCCCACACAGCCGTGTTTGCGTTTGCCAGCGTATTGCTGAAATCTGTCAACACGATTCTCTCTCAATATGGCACTGACCTCCTCAAAATGCAAATGAACCCTCAACAAGGCATCAAAAGTGCCCCTTTGTCTTGCATAAGCATACTGCGGGAGATTTTTGATTAAGGGGAGAAGGGTGTCAAGCAGGGATTGACGAACCAAGCCCGCGACTATCTTTTGGACATTGCAACCCAATCGGGCGTAGGTTTTCCACCGAAGTGGCAGGCTTACTAGGCTTGGGTATAAGGGTTATGTGGGCATCATGCAAATCCTTTTCAAGACAAGCGGGGCCTTCGGCGCGAAAATGTCGCCGGATGTGTGTGCCCAGCAGTGGAGCAATCGCCTCCGCACAAGTTTTCCATAAAGCTGCGGGAGCCATGCCGACAGGCGCAGCTTTGTACATGCCAAGTTTTGTCAGCTCGTTTCGGACCTCGGCATCTGTGCAGAGCCAGTCCTCCTGCATTGGCAGAATGACAGGTTCATCCGGCATGACACTGAACGTGTCCTTGGCATACTGAAGCATGGCCTGCAGTGCTGCTTCTTTGCCTAAGACGTGACCATCAGGATCACGAAGTCTGGACAGGAGTGTGGTGTTACGAGGTGCCAGGCTTCGCACGATCTGATGCAGAAGGCGTTGGTTGCCTTGCTGGGCTGCACATTCAGCTTCCTCAAGCTTTGCAAGCATGGTTGCCTTCTTGAGCTGTCGGCTCTGTGTGCGAAGTTGTCGCGATGCCTTGGCGAAGGCACAGGCTGCCCTCCACTTGAGGAATACCGCATGAGGAACCGCTACACTGGCAGCTTTAAGATCATGATAATGTCGCCAGGTTAGCTTGGCTGATGCACGAAAGGATGTCTGTGCACTGATACGGTTATCCGGTGGAGGACGGCTGGGAAAGTATTTGGCAGCTGCAGTGAGGAGAGTATCATTGATGCATCTTCTGGCCGAGGCTAGGTCTGAGGGTTGAGCAGCATCGAGCTGCTGGGCCACATCCTGCTGCAGGGCTCGGGCCTGCGCGGAGTCAGTGCTGAGTGCAAGTAGAAGGTCCGGTTTGCTGTATGCAAGAGCAGGAGTGCAGCCTGCTGTTGGCCGGCTTTTTGTGCTTGCTCAAAACTGTTTTACATTTATGTTCTAACGCATGATGATTCATCCTTGTTGCTCATCTAGCCGCGAAGCTGCTCGAGCAGAGAAAGGTCAAGAAAGGCATCATGCATGTCTGCGTGATTTTCTGGGTTGTCGTTGACGACTCATGTGTCTTGGTATCTTTACGTTAGACAGCAATTACTTTTACTTGCCATTGACACTGCTTAGTAGTGAGTTGGCTTCCTCAAGGGGGCGTCGCATGGCGGAGCCTTCGTCCGGTGCAGCAAGCCCGGCCAGTGATCCTCCGAGTTCGTCGGTTAGCACAGTATCAGTGATCTCTCGCCACGTGTTCGACTTGCAGATTCAGTTGAATCATTTGCGGGAGCAGAATCAGATCTTAACCGATACACAAGCTTATCTTGAGGAAAGGATCCAGTCACTTGAGTCCTCACGCGAGGTTTCAGAACGACGCCTTACTTGGTTGGAGCAGTTCATACAACATCTGCGCTCGATTTTTAGCCAGCTTCGAGACAACTTTTGATTTCATGGCACTTGTTTTGCTTGAAAAGGCGTTACAGGCTAGGCAACCTGCAGCTCCAGCTGCAAATGTCCTCGCAGTGCCAGCCGATTGCATTAGCAGGGAGCCTTCACAGGTGGCGGCTCCATTGCCAGTTGTGCCTGAATCACAGAGCAGTGTTACCACGCCTTGGGCTCGGCGTGCTGCTCGTCTTCTCAAGCGTGAAGCTTCTGCTCTTGAGGCTGTTTCCATAGCGGATTCAAATGAGGGCGCTCAGGACACCCTCGTGCCTGCTGCGGTACCAAGTGTGTCTTCATTTGATTTGGATTCCTTCGAGTGGGTCTTTTCTGATGAAGTGCTGCCACCTGAGCGCATTTTCCCCAGTAAGGGTTTATGGGTTTCGGATAAGCCTGCACCCCGTCCCGTGCTCATGCAACCCTTGAAGCGCACAAAGATTCCTGAGCCACCCCAGGCTGTACGTCCCACTAGTTTTGCATCCCCTCGACCGTGTATGCGGCCGACAATGTTGCATCACGTCAGTATGGAAGGCCTTGGGTTTAGCCCTGCCCCTCGTCCCACAATGCATGCATCCCCGACATCGAGGTCGTTGTTCCATCGCGAGCTTTCGGTTGCAGCAGATCCCCAGCCTCAGGGAAACACATTTGTCAGGCCGACATGTAAGCGCGCTCTTCGCCCGCCTCAGCAGCACTCATTTCTTGAGGTCCCAGCGGGACCTGCGGCATCAAGCAGTGGAAGCTTTCATGCAGGGACGAATTTTAGACCTACTAAGGGCAGTGGGACTGTGGAGTTTGCGGTGCAGCATGATGCCAAGAAGCTTCAGTTGGCTCAGGCTCTATGGTTGGAGCTCAAGCCGCTTTTGTTGGAACACTCTGATGTGCTGAGTCAGATGTCGTTCTCCACAAATGAGTTTGTGCTTATTGAAAAATTCTTCAACACCTTGGCCCCTTCCACACTCTTGCGGTACATGACGGCGGTCTTAGCGGTTTTTAGGACAGGTTTCGAGCTTGCTTTGCCAGCGATGGATCAGCTTAATCAGGCGCATTTGGTTGATATGCTTTGGGCGACCCACCGGGGGCACTCAGCGGCTGACTTTCAGCCCATCAACACCATCAAAGCCCTTCGCTGGTTCCGTCGCATGCTCAATCTGCCTCTTCCTGATCTTTATAATGGGCTCGTGGCCATGTTGCTGGCCCCTCGTGTTCAACCGCATAGAGAATCGTACCCGGCTCCTATCAGACTGCTGTCCTATTGCGAGGTGATGCTCTTGGAGGCTGAGATGTCTTTGCAAGACAGATGTCACGCGGGTGCTTTGCTCTTGTGTGCACACGCCTCCTTGAGGTGGTCGGATTCCCAGCGCATTCGCTGGTCATCTTTCGAAGTGTGTTCCGATTGCATTAGAGCCGAAGCCTATAAGACCAAAACCACGCGCAGAGGCATGCCTCTGGCAGCGGGGGTTATGGGGTTTCATGGTACTGCTGGTTTTTTGGAGTTCACTTGGGTAGCAGCTTGGCTAGTTGCACTTGGTGATGTATGGCATCGACTGCGCGTCATGCGTGGCGAGAGTATTGATCCGGACTGTGTTTGGTTTCGTTTTGACGAAGAGACAGGGGATTTCGCGCCCTTATCCTACGCACAGTCGCTGCGAGTGCTGCGCTCGTGGTGCGTGGCATCCGGTGCTTGCGCCACTGGGGCGGAGTCAGTCTTCACTTTGCACTCCTTGAAGTCGGCTTTGCTGTATCTGATGCACCTTCGTGCAGTGGGGAAGGAGGACAGGCTCTCAGCTGGGCATCATCGCCTCGACAGCGCTGCCTTGTATAGCAGATCAGACACCGTGGGGGCGCTCAGAGCTCAGGCTGTTGTCTGCACAGCAGTACGTGCCGGATGGCTCCCTCCCGCCCCGCAGAAGCGGGGGGGCAGCTCATTCGATTCCTCAGCAACCGTTGTGCACCTTACAAGCCGTCCCACCTTCCTTTGAGGTTCCGCCTATTTTCGGTCCAGTGCATGTTTCAGTACCTGAGCATGCAGCAGGCACGCATGTGCCCGCCGTGGCTGTCGAGCCTGCACTGGTTCCGCAGGCCGGGCTAGCCGCTGAGGCTTCGCAGGAGGATGATAATGCATTATCGACCGAGCATGCATTGGTGTCTTCAGATTCGGAATCAGCAGCAGAATCTTTGGGCGCTCCCGAGGAGTTTGGTTACTTGGTAAGCGGATCAGGCGTCATGCATGTGGCCATGCCTTCATCGCATGGCACTCCTTGCAAGGCAGGTCTCGTGCGTCCGGCATGTGGCACGTTGTGCAAGAATCTTAAGCTGTCCATGTCTTTCGCACCCGGGTCCAGGCTCTGCCGTCACCCAGCTTGCCATAAAATTTTTGCATCGGCCGGCTAACAAGCTGCTTCAGTTGTGCACACAGCGTTGCCCTGGGGTTTTTGGCTTCTTTCAGCTGGCTATGAGTTAAATTGGCTGCCAGAATCGGCTCAGTATCAGTGGTGGGGGCTCGGGCCCTGGACACCTTCGGGGCGGTATGCCCGTCTGCTAGCCTGTCGTGGGCTGTGGCATACAGCCGGTTGGGGGCATCGCCCTGGACACCGCGCTGGGGTTTCGGGTGGCTTTTCTGGTGGGGACTGAAGTCCTGGACACCAGTGGTGGGGACTGAAGTCCTGGACACCAGCCTCAGTTCAAAGATCATGTGTGCCGAATCGGAGTAACTCCTTGGTTGCGTGCTCATAAGGCGTTGCAACGCTTGTAGAGGGTAATTTTGTCGCAGCTTTGATCAATGGGCTATCGGACATGCCAAAAGAATGCGGTATGCATCGTGGTCGTTCTAGGCAGTCGATGTGTGTAGCTGCCATTTCTCACGCGGTAGGTGTCTCAGGTCAGTTGCATGTGCTGAAGTGCATGTTGTTCAATGGACACCAACAGGAAGGTTGTCGGCTCAGCTGGTCATGCTAGGACATGTCGTTTTTCTTTCAAGTCATGTCACGAATTCTTTTTGTATTACTGGTATGAGCGTACCGAGTGTATTGCATTCTGCTGCGATTATATGTACCGGTAGAGACACTCTCTAGGCAGGGTCATGGCGCTGTCAGAACCTAACCCCTTGTTGGCTCTCTCGGAGGAAGCCACTGAACAGGCGAGGCCGATGCGGGCCTTATTGGAAGGCTCGGGCATTCCGGAGTCTCTTTGGAAGGATGTGGCCGTGTTTGCCCCAGATGAGTTCGGGTCTCTTTCTGATGCAGAAATTCAGGAGTTCTTAGATGGCCTCACGTACCCAGCTGAGCCATCCGATCTGTTGGTGAAGGCCAGGATTCGCCTCTTGTGGCGGAAATGCCACAAGTCGGGGGCACCCTTGCAACCCGATCCTCCCAAGCCCAATCCCGTGGGGAGCACAGGTGCGCTTGCCGGAGGCATTCCCAAAGCGACTCAGTGGCGAGGCAGTCCGCCAAATGATTAAGGCTTTCAGTGAGAAGTATCCTTCTGAACCATTAAGCCCCGAGATAATGCCATCACCACGACTTTTGTCATTAGTTCATCAGCAATTGCAGGACAGGCGTTGGCGATGGATACCGTGGAAGTTGCGGTTGTCCGAAGAACAATATGACTCTAAGTCTCTTGAGCGTTCCCTTAAGGCACCACGGCTTGAAAATCTGTTATGGGAAGAGATACCCAGCAGAGAGTTGCCCACGCAGGGCATGGCCAAGAGTGTTATGGCAGAACTGCTTCATTTGCAGGCTGTGGCGATTGCGCTAGCAGACGGCGCCCACCTCTACACCCTGCGGGAGATGAACCGCAAATTTCTTGTCAAGTGTTTCGATCACTTACCTCGGGATGGGGGGTTGAGAGTGCCGAACAGACTGGAGGCCGAGAATGCAGAGAAACAGCTTTGGCAACAGATCGCGGTATTGTTCAATGAAGAGAATTGGACAATGGATCAGGCGATACGCGAGGTTGTCGTGGCTCGCAACGAGCTTCACGTTTTGCTCATGCCGAGGGCCGTCGCACCTAAAATTCCGTGGCAACCGTGGACACCGCATCGCATCAAAGGCGATGGCAAGCAGGGGACCCACGGCAAGGGCGGAAAAGGGGATAAGGGCACTAAGGGCGGTTCTAAGGATGGTAAAGGTCCCCAGCGTCACACCTTGATGATAAATGGCCTGAGAGTGGGTACCTCGTGGATGCAAGGTAAGAACAAACGCCTTCTGTGTTCCGGGTTTCAGCAGGGCAAGTGTACTCGCGATCAGTGCAAGTTCGAACATGTATGTGGTGTGATTTTGCCAAACAATCGCATGTGTCTCGGGGATCACAGTCCGGCAGAGCACAAGCAAACGCCCCACTGACAGGCGGGGTGCATGTCTCAGCCCCTGATGTCGCCCCAATCGGGCGTTGTTCTTGCGGACGCAGACATGTCGGTCTTACATGCGGCTGAGGCATGTGAACCCATGCACACTGGCCATACTGTTTGTTTTGAGCCACAATCTGATGCTGAGGAGTCCAATCTTGATTTCTCGGATTTTCCACAATGTGATTCGTCAGGTAGCGCCCTGGCCACGTTTTCTGAAGTCCCACCGGTGCCCGCAGCAGTGGATGCTCCGAGCTCTGTGTCGAATGCTGCATGCGCCGTAGTGGCAGACCCGTCGTCTGCCGTTTCAGCTGCATGTGACACAATCTTGAACATTTTGCAATCCGTGGAGTGGCCGCCGTGCCATACAGCAAGGGCTGTGTTGCAACCGCGTGAGAACGCTGGTACCGGCTACTGGAATTTTGGGGTTAGGCCCTCAGAACCCGCAGTTCTTACTTCTATCACCCAAGATAAACCCGACATAGTTCGCCGTCTGAACGCCTTGTTTAAGGTTCTTTGGCCAGATCAATTTTGGAATGCGATTTGTATAAATCTCAACCGCGTTGCTAGCCTTCACCAGGACTTAGCAAACAGTGAGGGCTCCATGAATTTGAATGTCTCCGTTGGGGACTTTCAGGGGGGTGCATTGTGGCTGGAGTCAGCAACAGGCACTTTGTGGCGCCAGCCACCAGGCAGCCAGCACTGGGTCAAGGGCGAAGAAGTTCAGACTTTTCGGAATCCCATTACTTTTCCAGCTTGTGCCTGGCATGAAACGATGCCATTTGTGGGTAATAGATGGTCCATCACTTGTTACACGTTGCCCCATGTGCCAGCGGGTACATTAGCCGAACTTGGTTTTCCGGAGGTATCTCCGGAGCAACTTCCTCGTGTATCGCAGACACAGGAGTCAGCTGCCGCATCCGCAGTTAATTCCAATGCGCCAATCTCAGCCTTGCCACCGGTGGTGGCCACACAGCAGCGCCCTCTTTTCTTCTTGGATCTTTTCGCTGGTGCAGGTGCACCACTTTGTCAGGAGGCCGCACGTCGGGGTTGGGCGTGTATTCCCATAGATATTCTACATAACAAGGCATCAGACTTACGCGATGATCGCATCTTCGATGGTCTCTTGAAGCTTTCCCACTCAGGTGCAGTAGCGTTTGCAAACGCATCCCCTCCTTGCTGCGAATACAGCATTGTGAAGCAGTTTGATGGCGGACCGCCACCCTGCCGATCATGGGAATGCTTGGCAGGCTTTCCCTCCAACAATGCCGAAGCCCAGGAGCGTGTTCAGTCCAGCCACCTTCTGTTATCTCGGGCAGTCATGCTCTTGCACGCTGTATTTCAGAGTGGCAATCACGTAAGCTTAGAACAACCTCGTAACTCTATGGCTTGGGCTGAGCCCGTGACTCAGGCTTTCCTGCTGGAAATTGCGGCGGATGTGATTCAGGTTGCAGCCTGCAGCTATGGTTCGAGCTATGCAAAGTACTGGGCCTTCGCCACAAGTTGGCGACCTTTACAGCAATTGCAAAGTACTTGCCAGCACGCTGCGGGTCATCATGATGTGTTTCACGGCAAACGTGACGCCACAGGCCAGTTCGTGTCTCGGCATACAGCGGTGTTCCCTCCCATGCTGTGCAATGCGTTCATGGAAGCCATTAGCCCGTTGTTCCCAGAGAACACACATGCTACCGACTTCACGTCATTGAATCAGGCACTTTCTGCATTGCCGGTTCGCCCCTTGAACGATTTCCCGACTGGCCAACAGGATGGCGGCGGCATTTACAGCCAGCCCGACTGGCTCTCCTCCGGCGGGGTCAAAGGATACCTTCCGCCAGTTGCGTCAAGATATGTGGGGGTTTTTCAAAGAGCATAAACTTTTTGATCGCCTTCGCAAACATGTCAGCGAGTCATCGCAAGAGCCTCTCATTCAGCAGCATGAGCTCCCAGCATTGCGAGCAATTTGGGAAGATTGGTTTAGAGCTCAGGGCTTCACGGATTCAGTTTCATGGGAGGTCGCGCCCGACCAGCCTTACTGTCTTCAGGCGCTTGAGTCGAGCTTCTGAGCAAGGCTCTTGACGACCGTGATGTGGAGCTTTGGAAGGACTTGCAGGCTGGGGTGCCAACGGGTGTTGATGGTGACATTTCTATGAGCAATTGTTTCTTGCCTACCCCAGCGCATTTCGATCCAGAAGATTTTGATGTGCAAGTGTGTTCGGGCAACTGGCCCGGGGCCAATGAGGAGCCAGAATTGCTGGCGGAACTTGTGCAAAAAGAGGTGGAAAAGGGCTACGTGCACGTCTTCGACTCTCTCGAAGAAGCCCAAGCCAAATGGCCCCGGGTCGCTGTAGGCAAAGTAAATGTAGTGAAAAGTGGTTCTAGAGATCCTCGCTTAATTGTCGACCCATCGGTTAGTGGGGTTAACCCTAGCTGCCACCTGCCTGAGCGATTTCTTCTCCCCGGTCTCGGTGACATCCGGGCAGTGTATCCCCTGAGGGGTGTGTCGGGCTGTATAGCCGCATGCACATTAGACATACAGGCCGCCCACAAAACCGTTCGGATTCGGGCGAGTGAACAAGGTTTACTTGGATTTTGTGTGAACGGCAAATACTATTTTTATAAAGTGGCACCATTTGGCGGTTCTTTTTCAGCGTTGTGGTGGCAACGCGTCGCGGGATTTATGTTCGCACCGGCCATCGCCTGATCTTCATCAGCCACGTCCTACTTATGTACGTGGACGACGCATTACTCCTTCAGCACAGTTCCGCCATCGAATTTTCCGCGCTCCTGATGGTGGCATTCTCACAATCATTTGGCTACCCGATCAGTTGGCGTAAGCTCCAGCTGGGGCCCAAGCTGGAATACATTGGGTGGCAGCTTAATTTCCGTGCAGGCACGTTTTGTCTGCCTGATCCTAAAGTGGCCAAACTTTTGCAAAGCCTGATGCAAGTGCTCCGGTCCGACCCTTGCACCAAGCGGGATTTGCAGGCTCTCATCGGTCTCCTTCACTGGATATTACAGATGTCGCCCGAGTTGCTACCGTGGCTGTGCTGCTTGTATCACGACATGTCTCGTCCCTTGGGCACAAATTTTTCCTTGCATGCAGGTGCCTGGCAACAGTTAGCAGATACCTTGACTGATGACTTGCATTTCCGCAAATCGCCACCAGGGTCGACCATCCCCCCGGGCAGCAAGTTGTTGAGTGCTCGACATGTGGAAATCAAGTGCAAAGCGGACTTGCGCTTGGTGAGGGCCACAGGCAAGCGTGTCTGGATTCGTGTGGCGGATGCGTCATCTAGCAAGCGTCGAATCAGCACGGTGAGCAGACAGTTTATCATGTTCTGGGTGCACTTTTGCATGCGGCCTCAGATGCCCCGCTGCTTGTCTTTGCCGCCTTTGGATTTTCAGTATTCATTAGCTGCTGACGCTTGTGCTAAGGGCAACGACATTGGGATTGGCGGATGGGTTGAATTGCCGAATCAGCCCATTGTTTGGTTTTCCGAATGGTTTACGGTCCAAGATTTCCGTTCGCTGGGGTTGCCCATGAAAGATGATGCTAATTTGGATATTACAGCGTATGAGACGCTGGCACAACTGGCTCTCTTGATCGCTTTCATTTCCATCACTCCTACTGGGCGACTTCGGGTGTGCATCCCATCTTGGTCGGATAATTCGGGGACCGAGTCCTTGACGAACAAGCTTTTCACAGTACATACACCGCTGTGTTTCTTTGCTCAGAAACTGGCTACGCGGAGTTGGCAGTCTGGAATCTCTCTCGATTGTACACACATCGCGGGATGTCACAATGATAGAGCTGATTTCTTGAGCAGGTGGAAAGGCGACTTGCAGGAACTTCCTTCCCGGTTCACCTTGGATCACCGGGTTCGATGCCCGATCACAGTCTTGTGGGAGGGCGAGCGAGATGTTCGAGTTTTCCCGCCACATGCTAACTTGCTTTGGCAGCCGCCTGTATCTTCCTTCAATGCACACAGCGTGTAAGCACTCGGCATCGGGCAGGTTCAACATCTCACGGTGCGCGGTCGGCCTGGCCTTCCCCCGTGGGCTCTTGGGGTTCCTGCAACACCGGTGTTGATGTGCATCATCGTCGGGGTTCGACACTCACGGCGCGCGGTCGGCTTGCCTTCCCCCGTGAGCACATGCGTTCCCCTGAGGGCGGTGTTGTGAGATGCAGAACATGCATCAGTGAATGCGACAGGCATGAGTTGCAGGCAACTAGGTGCACTGATTGCATACGCAGGGCGTCACTGCTCGTTGAGTACTTATGCTTCTCATATATCTTGTTTTATCTTCAACCGTATGCGGTGACGCTTCTTTGGGCGGAATGCCCACTAAGGTTCTGTCGGCCTCACGTTTCGGTAGTGGGAGTGCTGTGCTTGCGAGTCCGACCTCTCCTTTGTGGCAGTTTACGGTTCTGGTGTTCGTACACATTCTTGCATCTGCATTTGACATTATGCTGCTGCACGAAGTGTCTTACCGCCAAAAAGGAGAGGATCGAACTGCAACGTGATACACGTGATGTGAATATGTTTATATATGAATTATAGAAATTTGTGAGAGTAGACTTTGCGGCTAGATGGAAATGTAGAACGCTTTTTGTGCTTGCTCAAAACTGTTTTACATTTATGTTCTAACGCATGATGATTCATCCTTGTTGCTCATCTAGCCGCGAAGCTGCTCGAGCAGAGAAAGGTCAAGAAAGGCCCCGCCCGCCCGCCCTGTGTGGTGTGGCATTAGCTTTGTGCATACCTTACGGTGCATAGTCAAGACATCGGTGCATTGTACATTCTCTGTACATTGAAGTGCGGACATTGAATGCATACGACTTCCGGCGTACATCCTGTGGTATCTTTGACTATCTCAATACTTGTTTTATGGTCTTTGCATTTGGTACTCTTACACTTCTGCAGCCGGTGTTCGTACACATTCTTGCATCTGCATTTGACATTATGCTGCTGCACGAAGTGTCTTACCGCCAAAAAGGAGAGGATCGAACTGCAACGTGATACACGTGATGTGTATATGTTTATATATGAATTATAGAAATTTGTGAGAGTAGACTTTGCGGCTAGATGGAAATGTAGAACTCTGTTGAACGGCACGACAGCAATGGCAGCTTCGATTGGCCAGTGGCCTGCATTCGAATGGGCTTTTACAGGGAAGGCATAGTTGGGTGCAGCATGCCGGGCAGAGCCTTTGGCATCACTCAGCTTGGTCATCACAAAATCAATGCGGGTTCGGCAGGTGGATGTCTCATACGTGTGCCCTGGCTTGCTGTGCCAAGAGTTCAGAACACACAGCTCATGTTGCTCCACCAATCATCACTAATCTATGCAGCGCTTTGTCACCTGATTGGCCGGCGGTCAAATGGGAGGTGCCAATGTAGGGCCTCTTTGCAGCCAGCTGGGCATTGAAGTCGCCTCCAAGCAGAAGTGGATTGCGGCTGGGCAGTCGCTGCAGTACACCCGAAAGTTTCTGCAACACTTCTTGACGATACTGCGTGTTCTGCTCCGACGACAGGTGGGTGCGCTGCACATGTTGATATATACCAAGGATGTCCAGGCTGAGCTGACTTTGCTTATGCACGGCCCTAGTGTGAAGCAGTCGACCGGGGCAGAGCTCTTCCACAACTGGGTCTTGAAAGGTGGCTTGATTTAGCATGATAAGGATACCAGCATACCTATCAGGGCCAAGTTTGGATTCGTATGAGTGCAAAGCCACCTCCCGCTCCGAAAGTCACTGCACATCTGCCAATGTGTTTCTTGGACAATCACAGCATCAAATCTGTTTTGTGTATCAAGCCAAGCCACTAGTTCTTGAAAACTCGGTCCCGACAATCCCCCTGCATTCCAGCAAAGTAGCTTAATCATGGGATGTCTAGTCGGTCTCGTGGCCCTAGGAGTTCTGTACAATTGAAGGGCAAATGAGGTTTCAGATTTACAGGTGGATGCTTGCAGGGAGGTTGAGGTATGCCACTGCCCTCGATACCAGGTCCCGCCTGCAAGCGACTTGGCAGCTCGATTCCTTGCACGACGGAATGCTCTCTTGGTGGCTTTGGGAATCAAGGATCCTATATTGAGGCCGTCTCTGGGCGCACTGCCGTGCAGCTTCCCCCGATCGGATGACCGAGGTCCCCCACCTACCACGGCATTAGGTGGAACCCTCGCTCCAGCTGCAGAAGATAGCTGAGTCAGGCTGATGATTGCTAATCTGCAGCCAGCGGACTTGGGACCGCTGCAGCCACTACCTGACAGTGAGTTTCGTTCATGGTTCATGGGGTGCTTATGGGGATTACCGGTACTATGGCCTTGGTGGCACTTCCTCTGCGGAGCAGGCTTCGTGTCGGCACTTGGTGCACATGCCGTGCTCCATGCAGAACGCCTGGGGCATATGGGGCCAGGGTTCTGAGGGTGCATAGGGGTAGTAGGGTGATGGGCTTTAATCAGTCTCGGCGTCCTACGGGAATTTCCGGAACCACACAAGGGCTTACAAGGACTAGACCCCCAAAAGGGATGTGGCGGAACTAGGCGCAGGTGCCTTCGGAATCGTCTGGCTCGCAAGAGCGGTGCTCGGTACGGAGCTGGTGTGCCATACCAGGGAGGTTCATTCTTCTCTGGGTGCATGTCCTTCCTCAGCATCGAAGGCCCTCTAGTCCAGTAGACGAGATCCAGTGAGGATGCGTTCAGCCATGTACTTGGTGGCTGTCCAATCGCGTGCTGCCAGATGCCGTCTCGTCCAGCCAACTCGTGCTCCCAGGGTGCGATTGGTGGCTCCATGCATGGTGGCCAAAAGCTCCCGACGATGGAGGTTGACCAGAAAGTCCTTGGCTCGTTCCAAAATAGGTCCTTGTAGCACCAAGGACACAACACTTGGAACTTCCGTGGAAGAGGAGTCTTCGCTGCTGGGGTCTTCGATGTCGTCCGAGTCCACATCCATCCGCAATGGTGAAGGGTGTCTGCCATAGACTCGGAATGCCGGGCCCACAGCCTGTGGCTGAGGCGGAGGTGGCCCCCTCGGTGCATCTGGTGCTCCTGGTTGCAGTCGTCGACGGCGAACTCGGTGCCCGCGATCAACATCATCATTAGCATCGCCCACATCTTCAATCGGATCACTCGCAGCAGATGACTGTGCAGCTGGCTTCCGCATCTGTACTCCATGAGGGCCCATCCAATGGCTAAGCCAAGACCCCACCACAACGCCCCGAACAACACACCAAACAACGCACCGGCCACAAAGCCCCGAACCAGAGCCCTCTACGGGGCACCACTCACAGTCTCGGGCCGTGGAGCTTCGTCACTGTCACCGTCGTCGTCAGCATCGTCATTCACACCAGCAGGATACAAGAACTCTCTGCTGGGTGTCCCCAATGAAGACCGGCTTCGCAAAGCAACTCAAGCGCGCTTTCCTTCTCCACTCTCACATTGTCTCGTATGCCGTTGCAACAGCTATTGATCGGCGCTGGCAACATTGCAGGCCCTGTGGCTTTCACCACCTTTTTCGTGGAACGCACTGTCTTTCTGTGTTTGCATCTTCTAAGTTGTTCTCCCTTTTTTCTCTCCTCTCCTCCTCTCCTCTCCTCTCCTCTCCTCTGCTCTCCTCTCGCCTCTCTCTCTCTCTCTCTCTCTCTCTCTCTCTCTCTCTCTCTCTCTCTCTCTCTCCTCTCTCTCCTCTCTCTCTCTCTCTCTCTCTCTCTCTCTCTCTCTCTCTCTCTCTCTCTCTCTCTCTCTCTCTCTCTCTCTCTCTCTCTCTCTCTCTCTCTCTCTCCTCTCTCTCTCTCTCTCTCTCTCTCTCTCTCTCTCTCTCTCTCTCTCTCTCTCTCTCTCTCTCTCTCCCTCCTCTCTCTCTCTCTCTCTCTCTCTCTCTCTCTCTCTCTCTCTCTCTCTCTCTCTCTCTCTCTCTCTCTCTCTCTCTCTCTCTCTCTCTCTCTGTCTCGGGAGTCCGCGCGGTTTTTGCAGTCACGGATTGTGGAGAGCAAAACAACGTTGTGCTTCATTAGTTTTGGATGGCTATTGGGTTGATGTTCTTGCAGAGTGGAACATGTTGTGCATTTTGAAGCTGATGTTTGGTTGCTGGGCGCCTTTGTGTTTTGAGCGGAAAACACATGCAACCGACAAGCTTCGTTTCGCTCGCGTTAGACTTGGCTCGATCTTTCTAAATCGCTCAGAAGCAAGATTGTGTTTGTTCTTCTTTCAGTTCGGCGTGTCGGAGCATCCTATGTTTCTATGTGCAAACCAGAATCATTACGCAAGCGTGTCGAAGCATTCCGGGCCAACCTCGGTTCCAACATACCGGTCCCAGATGAGTCGAAGCTTTGATAGTGATAGTGGTTGACCAAAATCGTGGTAGTGCAGAGCTTCAGCCGCTACAACAGCGTCAACATGCAAGGGCATCTGAGCAATGGGTTTACAAAGGACAAAAGCAATCAGCCGGTGTTAGATGTGGCACATGGCCGAAGACGAAGAGCGCCCTGAGAAGCGTCAACGTCTGACCCCCAACGACTGGGAGTCAAAAATCCTTGGTTCTGGCGACTACAGCGAAGTTCTTCCTCGCAATGAAGTGCCATTTGTGAACAGACACAGCGAGCTCTTCGACTTTTTCCATGTGAACGCGGCTGTTATTCTCAAATTACTTGATTGTCGGCGCAAGGAAGTGACATTGATGATTGGCGGCTATGCAGCGTGGCTGTAGCTGCGCAGATGTTTGGCAGTGGAAAAACCACCCTTGGGCGCAACTTTATCACGCAGCTGAAGGACTCAGGGTTCCGAGGAGAAAAACTGGGGTGCTGCCTGGCAGCAAGAACTGACACAGGCACAGAGTGCTGCTATGCAACATTTTGATTTGCGGAGCTGCACAACTCTGAGCCACGTCGTTTACAAGCTTTATGGCCGCACGGAAGGAGGACCAGAAACTGTCAAGATTGCCGAGTGGATTTTTAATAAAGTTGTGGAGTGCAACACTCCGCTGTTTGTCCATTTCGATGAGGTCGGCTCCCTTGGAGCAAATGTCAGAGATTTGCGTGATGCTGTGCAGCAGACTTGGCATCCCATGCTTCAGTGTGGAGGCGACATGCCTCGGATCTACTTCTGTTTGAGTGGCAAGAGTGTTCCATTGACTGCGGTTGGTGGACCTGCCTCTGGAGTTGGAACGAAATGGATCATTCTGGATCTGCTGCAGGAGCTGATGAATCTTGACATGTTTCAAAGCCTTGCTTCGAGGTTCTGAAGTCACTTTCAGCGCGGTTGCTCTTCGTGGAACGCACTGTCTTTTAAGTTGTTTTGACCAAGTTTCAATCCTATGTCTAGAGAAGCCTTGCAGGAGCAACACATCAAGTACATCATTGAGACATCGACGCAAAGCGATCCGCTTCTGCTCTTGCCTTTCCTGGCCAAGCTACCGCAGCTACCACAGGTTTTGCAGCTGTGAACAGGAGGCAGTCCGCGACTCTTGGTCTACAGTTTGCGAGCTCTACACCATTTGCTTAAAGACCAAGAAGGCAGAGACGCTGAGCACTTTGATGCGGAGAAGACCATGGAAGAAGTCTACCGCATCCTGTCCAATGAAGTGCCACAAGTGGCGAGCGAGATATTTTTGGCTAGCAGAGATGAGGCTGAGTGGCGCCAGACATGGCTTTACTTGATCCTGTTGGCCCAGCTGCGTGTACCTTGCCACCGTGAGATGACCCTCATGAACACCCGCTGAAGCAGGGTTTGCCTACCCTGCTTCAGGTCCGCGGATCTTCGCCATTGGTTAAGACTTCTGCTGTTTGCCATCATCTCCGGCCTGCCGCCTGTGCAGAGCTTGGAACAGATTTGCCGTCAAATCCGTTAAATTTGTTAAATTGACTTTTCTGCTGTAGGAACTTGAGATTTAACTGGTTTGAAAGATTTGATGGGTTGACTTGGCTCAAAGTTGACAAGATAAGTGAAGGCGACAACATCTTCAGACACTGCCCAGGGCACTCCTTAGGTTTGTTTCTGGCAGACTTGCCCTCCCTGCAACGATCCACTGTCGTTTGGGTGCGTGAACTGACGAGCTGGCGTGCTGCAGTTGGCTCAAGCTAACAGCTTTAAAACACTGCGTGCAGTGAGAATGGAGCTGTGTGGTTCAATGGGTGAAACGGTTCATGCATGAACACCTATGCAAAGTCTCAAAGTGTTATCTATAGACATGCAAGCATTGACTTGGTAAACCAATAGAATGGATGCCTTGGAATGGGCCAGGTGACTTCTGTCTGTGAACGCCGACACAGCCGGCGACTCCTTCCAATTGAGGAAACTTGCGGCAGCTTTGCCGTTAGCCGGACAAGTGGTGGTCACAGCATCCTTGACTCGGAGAGATTTGAGCAGAGCCTGTGCAATGTGCTCGTTCAACACGGGCTCCGGGTCAGGAGCAACATTTACTACAACGAGAGTCTGGAGATACTCGAAGACTCGACAGCTTTGCACGATGCGCACATTTTCGTTCTCCAGGTCCAGCGGCAAGGTCTCAAACATGTGGAAGGGGTGCGCGAGACAAGTGGAACGTGCACAAAGGTGCTTTGGACAACGCCAGGCTGAGAGCATATAGCAGGGCTGTGGACAGTTGGTTCAATGGCGACAAAGAGAACCCACCCCCAGCACTGGGGTTGACAGGGGAAGTCCTTTATGAGGTGGACATGAAGTCAGAGCCAGCAGGGCCAGCCGTGGAACACGACCTTCCTGAAGTAGCAGTCCGTCTGGGTGGGAATCAAGTCATCACGCTTCAGCGCTTCATCCAGGAAAGGCTTCATACGCCTGCCCTGATTGAAATTACTATAGAAGCTGTTTTGTCGGACAGAAAGAAGCGACAGATCAAAAAACACTGTGAGCTTGCAAAACATCTGGGGTGCACACCAGTCCTTTTCTTCAACGGAATGGAGGATGCCAAGATTACCGTTGATGTGGAGACCCTCCCAGTGTGGATTTCCCGCGAAAACGTTGAACATTTTGCCTTCCGACAGGAACAGAAGAAAGCGGAGAAGCTGCAGGTGGCACTGCAACAGCTTCAAGGCTGGGTATCAAACCGATTGGACCAAGAATCAAAAGCAACACTCGTTTCTGATTTTCCATTTCCAAGAAGCCAGCGTGTGATGTTTCGTTAAATTCCCTGAGCGCGCACACATGAAACTGAGGCCTGCGTGTTCAGAAGAGCGTTCGTGCCTGTTGCATTCTGCGCAGACTGCACATGTGAAGAATGGAACACAGGTAGTTCCTCATTTTACTTCTCTAGTGCACTGGCTTCTGTGGATTTTGATTGTGAGAATGAGATTGCACATCACCTGCGAGGCAGTGCCCCAGCGCAACCGACAGTCATTTGGGCCTGTCAACTTCGCAAGGACGACGACTTCGATGAAGCCTTCATGTTCATATGCAAGTGCTTCTGTCCACGTGTGGGGTTTCCATTATGGTCTCTTGTAAATGCCCCGTCCCAACACGGCATCTAAGATTTGCAGTCTTTGTTGCACTCCTTGCGTCTAGCATTTCTCAGCTTCGCCGGGCATAGGTTGATTGGATGCAATTGGCATTGAACTGGATTGTAGCGCGTTTGTTCTGCGAGGACGGGTCTACGATTGAGGTCGTCGGCAGTGCCTTTAAAGTCAGAGGGGCCATTGCAGATGCGGCGGTCTCAGCTGCGCGACTTTCTGAGGGTTCTGCAATTGTCTTCGCGAGTTTCTGAGTGCGGTTCTGTGTTGTGAGTTTATGAACGGTTCTCCTCGCTTTTGGTGAGCGATGTCAGGTGGATGACCTCAAGAAGGCCATGTCCTTGGAACTTGCGCTTGGATTTAGCCCGTCCTGTCTTCGGAGTTGTTTGCAGAAGGACGATGACAAAGATTGAAGTTTAGAGTGTCCATGTTTGCACCTCTTGCAACTCGCAACCCATGAAATCAGGCAATCAAAGCGGAGAAGCCAAACCGAGTCATGTGCGACGCAGATGAAATTGACATCTACAGCCGGAAGGAGAGCTTTTTACGTCAAACTCTCCCACCTGGCCCTCCCTGTGCCGCGTCTCAGCTTGACTTTGCAGGACGAGAACTGGGTGAAGGAAGACGAAGACAATGAAGTCAATCGCGGCACATCCAAGCCCAGCACTTGGTTTCGATGCCTTTTCAGCTTAGGGGTTTTGCCGTCGCCCCGCTCGCAGGGCAGATTGCTACGGTTATGACATAGGAAGACTCTAGGTGGGGTGGTTTCCAGATTATTTTCTAATTCAGTTTTGCATCCATCATGCGTGCGTGAATGGGTTTTATTTTCCGCCGAAAGTGTAGACAAAGTTTGTCGAAAAAGGAAAACAGTGTTTTCACTTGTGTGTGAGTGACACTAGACAAGCTTTGCCGTGCAGCTTTCGGCTTGAAGTTGGATCTGTGATCCAAAAAGTTTTTATAGAGTAGCTTGTAGTGCTCCGCAGCAGTGGGAGTCGTCAGCGACGACTTTCCACTCCCTTTGATATAACTGTCAGTGCCAGTTATGGTTGACCAAGCAGCCCGCACGTATGCGGCTGAGTCGCCAGAGGCGCCGTACCCTAGAAGGGACGGTCGAGAAAATCAGTTGGCAGCGCCGCAATGCCTGCAACGCGTGCGACAGTGTCGCTCCTGCCTCCGCTTTTTGCAGTGCAATCCAATATTTGTGCTAGAGCAGGCCATGCGTGAAGAAATGGCACAACAGGAGATAAGTTATCTCCTTTGGGCCATTAGCTGTGCCATGCGGGTAGACCCCGCGGTCGTCAGCGACGACCACGAATCCCTGAATCGAGCAGGGGAAGGGGAGTCCAAAGTTTGGCCCCCCTTCTACCCTTTTGCGCAGATGCAGGGGGAACAACCGGACACCTCAGGCAGTGCCTATCCGATGCACCGGTATACTATGTCGCAGCGCGACGTGCCTATGCGGCCAGCGGCCACGCCTGGCTGGCCGTATACCGGCCTTTTTGACTGGCCCCCCAGTGGGGAGGAAGACAATGTCCCCAAGCTCCAGTGGAGACTCAATTGGGTGGACGCCCTAGAGGGCCACGTGGCTACTAAGGTGGAAGCCAGCGGCTTCCAATGGCACCCAGAGGGTAAGGGCAAAGGCAAGGGTGGTTGGGTCAAGATTCTCCCTTCGGAGAAGAAAAAGAAAAAGACTCACAAAGCTGCCAGCGGCAGTACTGACCCCACCGCCTCGTCCAGCACTGCTCTGCCGACAGCGTCGGCATCAGCCTCGGACCCTCCCTTGCCGCCGCCAGCGGCCGCTCCTGCTAAGCCTGTTTCGGCCACAACAGGCAGCCCGCCCGCAGCCGAAGCTGCCGACGTCGCCCCGCCAGCGGCGGAGCCAGCCATTGAAGTTATTGACACTGACAGTGATCAGAACTCGGGAGACTCCGAGGTATCCTTGGCTAGCAGCCAGGCCGCAACGGCAGTGCCGTTCGCGCCGAACGCGAACACTGTGGTCGTGTCCAGACCGCAGCGTCGCAATCGCCAGCGAGGCTGGCAGTTTCAGCCTGGGGAGGACCCCCAAAATAACGATTGGCGTAACCTTGGGTCAGCGACCGACAACAGGTACCCCGGCCTGCGTGCGCTAGTAGCGCACGCCAAAAGGGTCTCGCCGCACCTGCACGTCACAGACGTGCACGAATGGCCCTACTGGGCAGCCCCCAACTCAGAGAGATGGGAGAGATACCCGGAGAGGCGCGGCGACCTCATGTGTTGCATGCCTTGCGCGCAGCAGGGCTGCATCTCCCAGGGCATGGCGATTTGTGGGCGGCACTGCTCAGTGGGCAGGAGCCCCCACAATCATCACGAATGCGACAACTGCTATCGCAGCAGCCGGGGTCAGCGACCCCGAAACCGCGGCGTCAGGGGCGGCCGCCGTTAGGCATGAGTGCAGCGCGTAGCTGCTGGCCTCTCAGCGAGTCGCCCCCCGTCGGTGCAGCGCACCTCTTTTTGGTTCACCGCCGACAGCTCGGCAGCCTCTGCAGGGCGGGCGTCTCCGAGGTACTTGGAACCTCGCCCACAGCGGCGGGCCGACGGCATGCTTTGAATGGCGGCAAAAGATCGCCGCTAGTCTTTTTCAGTCGTGTGTCACGCGAGCCTGGTAGGTCTCCTCAGCTGTGTCAGCTTCTTAAACCGTGTCGGTTTTCAAGCAGTGCTTTCATACCGCAGCCTTTTCAGCTTAGTAAGTCGCCCCCCGTGCCCAAAACAACCCCGCTTTCAGCGGAAGCCTCTGCCTGCTATCAGCGATGGCGAACCCGACCAATGAGCAGATGCTGCAGGCGCTCAGCGCAGTGCCGGAGGCCCAGAGGGCCGCCCTCTACGAAGCCGCCGTCTCCCTATCAGAGATAGGGGACGTGGTGGTGAATGCGGCAGAGGCAGCGGAACTCGCTGGTTGGACGAAGCCCGCCAGCGGCGGCACAGAAGCCAATGCAGTCGCGCTTCAGCGACTTTTGCTCGGCTACGAGCCCCCAGTGGTGCCGGCAAACACCGAGCCACCAGTGGCGGCACGTGGTGTCTCCTCCGACGGCCACCGCAGCGCGGTGGCCAGTTTGCCTCTTACGACGGCTGCAGCGCAGGCCTCGCAACAACGCTCCCCGACCAGTCCCGCTGAGGAAGCGGGTTCTGGCATCAAAGAAGAACCGCTTCCAGCGGAAGCTCCCTCGGCAGCGCCGGAGGGTTTGGACGTGGAGGAGCCCAGCGGGCGGCGGGCTGAAACCGAAGATGACCTCGGAGGAGTCGGAGTCAGAGAGCGACTCCCCGCCACCGCCAACGCAACCGCACCCTCCCCTTGAGGGCAAGGTGGCGCGCAAGTCCTCGAGCCCGGCAGTGCCGGCAGTCGAGAGGAACCAGGCGCCAGCGGCGCCTGCGAAGGCCGCCGCCCCACGCCACAACAAGCGGCCTCCCCCACCGCCAGTGGCACGTCGTGGGGAGAGCTCTCGCCCGCGTCCCTGCCAGCAGGCCCCGCGCAACAACCCTGCTGGCGTCGCTGGGACCCGGGCCAGCGGCCCGGCAACAGACGACCACCCTGATCGAGACGATCAGGAAGAGCGTCCGCCAGCGGCGGAGCTGCAGCGAGTCTTTGCATGTTCAGTCTGCGACAACATGCAGATGAACATCTGGAACGACCCGTCGTCGGAATTCGTGTGCAGTGCATGCGGCGAGCATCACGCTTTCAGGGCAGCAGTGCACGCCTATGATCAGCCCAGCGCCAGTGGCGCTGTGGGGCAATTTACCCACGATCGTCGCAGCAAGGCCTGGCAGTGTCCAGAATGCGGCGTGATGCATTGCACACGCTGCGCAAAGCACTACTCTTGCCCAGGCACTGTCCCGCGGACAGACGGCAAGCTCGAGTACACCGGCGAGCGCCGCCCTACTAGGGGGCCGCCCGAGTCCCTTCGGTTGACCTTGCAGCGCGAGGCAGCCGAAGCCCGTGAGCGCGAGCACCGCGAACGGGAGGCCCGCCGCAGAGACGGCAAGGGCAAGGGCAAAGGCAAGGACCAGAGGTCCCGCCGTGACGACGAGGACCGGGACCAGTGGTCCCGTGGTCGCTGGTCTTGGGACCAAGACCGGCGCTGGAACTACCGTGACTGGTAGAGACGCCAGCGGCGTGCACCAGTGCCTCCCGAACAGTGTTCGGACACAGTTTTGAAGGGCCAGTGGCCCTTTCGTCTGCGCCCGTCTCACACAGGTGCAGAGCACAGTAGTGCCGGCACAGTCCGGCCACAGGAGCCTCCGCTGCCCACCGGCCTGTCTGCGGATCGCAGAAGGCAGGTGCAGCGCACCTTCACAAGCGGGCTCAGCCCAGACACTCGCACCGCGAGGTCGGAAAAAAGAACACCGCAGGTTGCGTGTGCACACAGACCTTGTAGGGCTGCAGTTTCTTTTGCCTAGTAGGTTTCAACGCAGTTTTCCCAGACCTGGTAGGTCCTCTGGAGGTAGCTCTAGGTGCAGTGCCACCAGCGGGGCCTCGAGTTCTCCAGTGCGTGATTGCCGCAGCCTTTTAAGCCTCACTTCCTTCCCAGCTCTCTCTTCCTCCTCTCCTCCCTCAGGACTGCCCGGGGAGGTGCGGGTCGCAGCGCGTCGCTTGAGTTGAGCTTTCCAGAGTGAGTGCGCTTGTGTTCGTGTGCTGGTAGCCCTTTCCTGCAAGCCGCCTGGACAACAGCCGTTGGCTTGAGCAGTGCTCCTCTTCCTTGTGTCAAGGATGCTGCCCAGGGGCAGCGCCGCGGAGGGCGACTTCAACGACCAGGTTAGTAACCTCTGGTCGTCAATACCACGCCGAGCCGGTGCTCGTCAGCCGTGGGAATCAGCCTCATGGTTTGCGCGCAATGCGAGCTGGCCCTGGGAGCTGTCAGTGACTCGCCCCGCTTCTGTGGGCCCCGTGCCAGTGCTACACGAGTCCAGCCTGATGCTCAAGCGGAAAGCTTCCGCTAGCACACAGCCGCTAGCAGCGGAAGACACGGCCTTCGCACTTAAGGTCTGCTCCCGTCGTACAGCGTACGAAGGCGACCGCCGCGACAGCGCGGTTTTCAAACTTACGGCCTTAGTAAAAGCATGGCCAGAGGCCTTCGAGATCGTCTCACAGTGTGCCGACGAGGCTGGTTGCGTCGACCTGGACGAGCTCGACTTCAGCATAGAGGCAGCGCTCAGCTACAAGGCAACCAACACAGTTGTACGCCGCCTCAACTCTCTCAGCAATTTTGTCCAGTGGGCAAACACGCAAGACCCAGTGGTGGTGCCCTTCCCAGTGTCCGAGCGCGCCACTTGGCGCTACATCCAGTGGATGATGCGAAATGGGAAAGGGGCTAGCAGCCCCTCGAGCTTGATTCAGAGTCTGAACTGGTGCTCGGGAGTCTTCGGTCTGTCCTTCGAGTCGGAGGTGACCAGCTCCCGTATCGTGGGCCTTTGTAAAAGCACGGAAGCCAGCGCGCCTCCGCCGAAACGGGCCCCTGCCCTTAAGGCCTCAGAGGTGGCCACTCTAGAGCGCATCGCGCTGTCTGGCTCTGTGTACGACAGTGTCGTGTCTGGGGGCTTGTTGTTCATGCTCTTTGCATGCGCCCGCGCCAGTGACGCGGCCCGAGTTGCCTCTTTCTCCGTCGAGCTCCCAGAGGACCCCTGCGCCACAGTGTGGATGCAGGCGAACGTGCACAAGGCGAAAACCGCCGTAGGGGCTAGAAGCCGCCTGCTGCTCCCGCTGGTAGCCCCGGTGGTTTTCTTCGAAGAGTCGTGGGTGAGTCAGTGGCTCGCCAACCGAGAAAAGCTGGGTCTCAGCTCCAGCGGAGAAATCCCGCTAGGGTCAGTGATCCCTGCCTTCACATCGGATGGTGATCTAGCAGATCGCCCGATGAATTCTCAAGAAATAACCTCCTGGCTGCGCAGCGCGCTGTTGAACGCTGGCTGTGAAGGCGCAGAGCGCCTCAGCAGTCACAGTCTCAAAGCGACGTGCCTCACCTGGGCCTCGCAAGCTGGCGTCAACCTGGACCTGCGCAGACTCCTCGCCCACCATGTCCACGACAGTGCTCGGAGCACTGAGACGTACAGCCGCAACGTGCTCATCCCCGCAGCGCGGGCTCTGGAGGAGGTTCTCATTGCCATCAGAGATGGCGATTTCCTTCCCGACCAGCCCCTCGGGAAACAGTTCGCGCTGCCTAGCAGTCAGCTTAACCTGAAGCGAGAGAACCTTAGCAAGGTTTCTCACAGGAAAACCTCCTCTGGCTCAGCACCCCCAGTGGGGGTGGAAGCCCTGAAGGTTTCGCAACAACAGGAGCTCAGCGACACAGAAGACAGTGCCAGTGACACTGATAGAGAAGACGAGTTCGTCGCCGAGCCCGAGGTAGAGGAGCACCCTCGCCTTAGAAGGGAGGTGCAGTGCACTCTCCCAGACTGGGCCTTTTCGTGGTGTCATCTTGCCAGTGGCAAGCTGCACGCGAGCCGCGGCGAGAACGCCAAGAGGCTTCTTTGCGGTCGCTGCTTGAATGAAAAGTATACGAGTTGCGAAGTTCGCGACCTCGCACCAGGCCGACCGCACTGCAAGACTTGCTGGAGCAGCAAGTCTTTCGATGCAGAGTGAAAAAGAGAGCGAGTTCACGAGCCTGTCTGTCCTAGTAGGGTCCTGCAGTCTGCACCGTGTTTGCGTCTCTCTCTCTTTTTCATCTTTGCTTGCCCTGCAGGACGATGGCGAACCTCGTCGACAGTGTCGCGGAATTCTCGAGCAGAGCTCGACAACTCCTAGGAGACGCCGAGTCGGCAAAGCTCTCTGCGGCAGACATCCGCACTTTCGGCACGCTAGCGTACAGCGTCGCTGACCAACCCGACCGCATCAGCGATGCGAAGTTTGAAGAACTCCTCAAGAAGGTCTTCGGGGCGGCAGAGCCGTCGTTGGGCACTAAGGCCGCAGCGCGGCGCCTGGCCTTCGAAAGCCTGACCTTCAGCATCCAGGATCTGAAGATGAGGGTAGAGGGTGACAGCGTCACCCCCAAGAGCCTGCCCCTGCACGAGCGCGAGGAGCGCCGCGCCGCGCAAGTCGCGCGCCTCCGGTTCAGTGCCCGAAGATCGGGCCCGAACTGACCCCTCATGTCCGCTAGGTGAAAAAGAGAGAGTGTTTTGCACAGGGTTCCTCTGCAGCGCAGTTAGGGTTTCCCAAACGCGTGCTAACGGAAGTTTCGTTGGAAAACAAAAATCCAATTTCAATTCAATCAACAGATTCACTTTTAATTCAACTTGTTGCCAGGGTCGATCATACAATTCGATTTTGATTCAGCCCTTGAAGCTGCCTATCCCCGCGGCATTTGTGCAGGAGGTGGCTTCTTCCCACAGCAGTTCAGATGCTCAGCTAGTAGATCTGCTGAGTATCTCAGAATCGGAAGACCGCGCGGCACGCTTCCCGAGGGAGCATGGGCTGTGGGGCCGCATTGGGCTGGGGCTGCGTGGGTTGAGGGGGGGGGGGGGGGGGGGGGGGGGGGGGGGGGGGGGGGGGGGGGGGGGGGGGGGGGGGGGGGGGTGGGGGGCCTCCGACCCCTCGGGGCAGCGGGAATCCTTGCTTTACCCTAGGAGAAGTGTAGAAAAAATGCAAAATGAATTCAACAACAGTTCAAAACAAATTCAAAAAAATATCAAAAAAAGTTCAAAAAATATCAAAAACAATGCAAAAAAAGATCGCTCCCAACCGAGTGCCACCGCCCCCCCCCTACCCCCCTCACCCGCCCTCCCCCCCCCCCAGGCCCCCCTGACCCTGTCACTGTTGCACAACGTGCCCAAACCCTGTCGCACTGACCTGAGGCTGCAGAAAACAAACAGGATCCTTGCAGCCCTTGCACTTTGCACGTTGAGGAGATCGCCGTAGCCCTGGCCAGCCTCGAAGCCTCTAACTCTGACCTAAAGTCTAGCGTCTGTGGAGGCTCTGGCGTCCAGAATAACCAGCGTCACTACAGCGTGAGAGCAGGTCCTACGCGTAGACCGAAGTTGAATTCAAATCGAATTCAAATCGCATTGGGTTCCAAGGCCCCCAAACCGGGTGAACTTAAAACGAATTGCCCAACCGAACTTAAATCGAATTGAAACCGCAAAATAAAATAATTTAGAAATTTCCTTCCTAAAGGGATTTCTATGTCATAATGCTACGGATTCGTGCTGCCATCAGCGAACGATGCTTGACTTGTGTGCGTGTGCCTCAGCAGCGCCGGAGTTTGAGCGCTGCAAACTTGCATCCTTCCGTATTGTGCGAGCTTCTCGGCCGAGGTAGCAACGGCAGTCACTGACGCTTTTTTGGCGCTGCGGCTTTGCTTGACTTCCAGGGTTAGCAGTCAGCAGTTCAACGTCACACTCCGTGAGCAGGCTGAGGCATTCAAGTTTTTCAAGGCAAGCGGAGCATGCAACGGGTACTGGACCAGCGACAGATGCCAACACTGGTCAAAAGCAGTTTCACAGAGGCGCTCTTAGTTGTGCTTCGGTGCACAGACGCGATCAATCCATTTGAAGAGACCGTATGTGTTCATATTGCATACCAGCACCATGGGCTTGTCTCTAGAGGCCGACACAGACGACTTAAACAGTATTGCCCCATCAGAGACTCTAAACCCTGAGCCCCTAAACAGAATACCGCCAGTGTTACTCCAGAAGAGGGCTCACTTGATCGTGAAGACACATGCCTAGCTTTGCATGAACGGAGCCTTTCTGAAAGGGCGTCGCACTCCAGCTGTGATGGGTCTACGGAGGGCTAAGGGTTTAGGGTTTGGGGATTTAGGGCTTACCTGGACCCTTAAGAACCTCCGGTCTTAAGGGTTCCTTACTATGATTTCCTAAAAGCATAAGTCCTTAAAAGGGTAGGTTCTTTGGGGTCTAGGCAAGATAGGGGCCTCAATAATTAGAATACGGTTTTGGGCCCCCAAGATTGTATGGGCCCCTGTATTAGGTGATGGCTCTCGGAGGGTTCGGGCTTTTGGATTGATCTTCTAGGGCGTAGGTAGGGGGTGCTTTGGGGGTGACAGAGGGTTCGATAATGGGGTCCCCTTTAATTGTTCTATAATCGGGTCCCCTTTGATTGTAGCATAGGGTTCCATAATAGGATCCCCTGTCAGGGCAGCATAGGGTTCTATAATGGGGTCCCCGTTTTAAGGGTAGTATAGGGTTGAGGGTTGAATAGATTGAACTCGCCACGGTTTCGGGGTTTCGGGTTCGGGGTTTAGGGCTTAGGGATAGTATATAACGTATCCAGTAGAAGAGGTCTCCTTATCAAAACCCAACAATAGAGAAAGGATAGCCGATTATGTAGGGGTTTGGGCTTAAGGTTACGGTGTAGGGTTCAAGGTGTAGGGTTTAGGGTTGAGGGTTCAGACGCCACCAGGAGACTTCATGCAAGATGAGGTGTCGGCATAGGGTCCACCTGTGGCTCTGCCAAGCGAGGTTGGTATCTTTCGAGGAGTCCTGTCTGGCAGGCCCCCTGCCCTAGAGGTGCGAGGCTGCTGCTCGGCTACTGCTCTTCGATTTATTTTCCGGGTCATTGATGATCCTCGCCGGCGCAGTCTGAGTTCAGACATGTTCGGGTTTCTCAGAATTTCTAGTCTGTCCTGATTAGCCGTTTGCACTGCCAGTTTATCGCTAGCGTTTCGAAATCAGACCCGCATTCCGAAAGGCCTTGGATTCAAAGCATGCTAAGACTCACCAATGATTTTCCATGTGCCCACGCTGCTTGCATGGCCAAACAAAATCGCTACTGCTAAAACATGCTAAAACCCTAAACACAAGGAAATCTTGAGGCTAGCACCTCGGACAGGCTTTAGGGCTTAATATGGTGGCCTAAATAATTACCTATACTATTTTGGACACCTGGCGAAGGTCTTGAGACCCTTCTGCAGAAACTCTAGGCTGTGATTGAATGCACAGCATCCATTCACCGTAGCTCTTGCCGGAGCCTAGCGACTCACGCAGAGAGCCTAATCCGAATGCCGCGCATAGGTTCAGGGTGTAGGGTTCAAAGTCCTAAAAATCCGTAGTCTACTGGTTTAGGGTCGAAGGGTGTAGGAGTCTAGGATACTCCCTGAGGGGTTCTACGATGGCTTAAGACAACATTCCTTACTTCAGGAGCCTAGGACATACCAGATTAGACTCGGAAACCCACACAAACCATATGCCGTATGCCCTGTGGAGTTCTCCTTAGTTATACGGCTCAGTCTTGCTGATTTCTTTGACTTGTAAAAGAATTGAAGCTCGAAAGACTTCACTCGCTGAACTCTATGGCTCACGTACCTTTAACTTAAACTCGGGTACATTCCTTAAGTAAGGGCGTTTAGGTTCTCTGACTCACTTGGAGTCACTTGGACCTGATCCGGACCGATGGTTGTTTGTCAGGCCCTCGGCAGCATAGTTGGCCAGCGGGTGACCTGGGACGCTGGGGTACGGAGTGTGAACCGTGCGATACCCTCAGTAGAAACACAACCCCAAAACCTTATTCCAGTTGCTACGGCCCGGAAAAGCTTAGCGGCAGGGATGACTGTCGAAGGTCCCTCAAGAGATGGGGCTTATCAAAGAGGGGTCTGTGGGGACAGAGCACACATGGGGTCGAGCACACTAGCGGGCTGTGGCCTTGGGTATAGTATCCCTTCTTTGGCTTCCACCCCACCCCTGTGGCTTCGTTGTAAAGCCGTCTCTACCGTTTTTCAGTTTCACTCGGCTTTAGGGTTTAGGCTTTAAAGCTTCGAGTAGGCTGGGTAGTCGGATGTGACCCTGGAAAACATGTAAACGAGTAAACCAGCTTAGGCTGGAAACCGGAAGCCCTAAACCCGATTAGGGTCCGTGGATGCGTAGCCCTGCTTGTGGGGTCATCTTATGATTGGCTGGGTGGTTCATTCGATAATAATGAGCTGCGGGCTCTCGTCAATAAAGGCATCAGCCACAGCAGAACTGAAACCCAGAACCTTGTCAGGGTTCAGTGAACTAAATCCACCAACAACCAAATTCCGGAGGTCTAAGCTCAAACCCCATGCTAGACCCTATGTTCTTGAGATGCTGGGCATTCTCCGTCAAGTACCCATCCTTCATTGCCTTCGATACATCAGGGTTGTCCTTAATGACTTGGGCCCACGATGACGTGCTCGCATCAGGCTCAGCAGTTCACAACCCTAGCAGTTTCAAAGCACAAGTAGAACGCCAAGACCGCTAAGCAATGAGAAGATGGTTCTGGCTGCTGTTGGAAGTGCACGTGCTTCCTTTGGAGTCTTGGTGTGAAGGATACGAATGCCGTCATATGGAGTTATTTGGCAACTGCGAAGTAGATCTGCTTCGCGGTTCGGGAGGTGGGGGCAATACGGTTGCCTTCGCATCCTGTGCTGCTCATAGTCGTCCACTGGCCATCAGAGTGGGGCTTGTGAACCCAAATAGATGAAGAAGCAGAAGTCAATTGCGGCAAATTTAAGCCTTGCATGCGTCGCTCAATGTTGCGAGAATGGCATCAGTCTGCAGGCATACGCCCATCAACTGATGTGCAAACAACACACACACACACAAAAACATTCGTGCCAGCCAGCCTCCACGCATCCATGAGAGAGAGGAGATCGATCGGTGCCTACCACTCTGGAGAGTATCGCCGCCGATGCTGCTATGTGGCCTTTCAACTTTGGTTTTTTGCAGTTGCCCAGCTTTGAGGTCGGATTGCTACGGCTTCTTGCAACCGTCAGCTGGAGCCGCATCACATTAGGCGCAGCCCTTAGCTTCGCATCAATTTTTTACACTTGGTGCACTTCCGTCGCCCTACTTGGCTTTGGTCTCTTGTCGTGCCATATCCTCAGTTGAGCAATGCAGGCACGCATCGTTTCACCTCGTACCGTAAACTGGGCACAGTTGTTTCATTGCAGCGTTGCGGATTTGCAGGGTACCGACGGCAACTCTTAAGAGACACTTTTGGCTGTTGGCAAAGTCCTCCAAAACCCCAGCGAATTGCTCACAGGACACCTGCAAGTCCTGCAGCCTACAAGCTGGACAAAATGCCGAAGGTAACTCTTGAGAGACGCCTTGGGCAGTTTGCACGCGCTACAGGAGTCTCAAGGGCTCCCTCCCCTTACGCCCTCACAGAGAGGGGACTTCCAAAAGCAAAGGAAACTCCAAGTGACAGACTCCCAACTACGTCTCAACAGATCTTCCCTTAGGGATTCTTGAGCCGAGACGCCTTGAGCCAAAGGGCTACGGACACGGAATCGACTTGTCGGACTCGTTGCTAATCTGCCGGACCCACTCCGGGAAGGGCAGCCGCCGCGGGTGACTCCCTCACCCAGGAGCCCACCACCTGGCTGAGGATCGTCCCCATCGTTTGCGAGGAATTTGCGATCGAATCGCACCCAAAACAGGTTTGTTTCGGTTTCGGAGGTCGACGTATCAGAAGCTCCACTTCTCCCTGGTGGCCTCCTCACACCCGCAGAGCACACAATGGCGCTCAGTTCTTTGATCAGGGCGTCGAGCTCAGCTGGTTGCGCAGCCGGAAGACACAATTGAACATGGTGTTCACCCGCACTGTCCGTAACCTTTGGCTCAAGGCGTCTCGGCTCAAGAATTCCTAAAGGGAAAATCTGTTGAGACTTAGGAGGGGCGGGAGACCGTAACTCGAAGGTTCGCTGTCGTTAGGAAGCCCCCTCCTGTTTTGGCGTAGTGGGAGGGAGGCCCCTGAGACACCAGTAGTGTGTGCAAGTTGCCCAAGGCGTCTCTCAAGAGTTGCCGTTTGTGGCCGCCCCTCTACCAAGGTGTCCTGCAAAGTTACATAGTGAAGCGCTGAAGTCCCCCACAGTGCAGGCGATCTGCCGAAGGTGTCTCCCAAGAGTTACCTTGGGTTTGAGCAATACCGCTGTATATAAAGAACTTTGTGCTTCAAAAGCTGTGCGATTGCCTGTGCTGCAAGGCCCGGACACACAACACGGCAGCCGCGCGAGGGTACCTGTACCAGCTCAGTCCTTCTGACATACGTCAGTCGGCTTTTATGCCAGTTTTAAGACTGGTTGTTGATCACAGCACCTTTGAAGGCTTTTTGCAGTGTTGTGCTCTTGTGCTGTGGGTGCCGTCGGTTTCAGTTTTTTAGAAGCCTTTGGTGCAATTAGTGTCAGTTGGAATGACTGCGCATGACATTGCTGCCAGGGAAACGTGCAAGCAGCTATGGAGACATCTCCTTGAAAAGCTGGTAACTATGGATCTGAAGGTCGATGTCTTGTTTGCCTCATTTCCATCAGTTGTTGAAGAAGGAGAAGCCTTCGCTGCAAAGATAGATCGTGTCTGCACGTCCTGGGTCGAGGATGTTGCTGCTCTTGCAGGTACCATCAAACCCCACATGCGCATTGTCATGATTGATCCTCTTCCGCAGCGCGTTAAAGAAGTGTTAACACTGGTTGACGCCTCGAATGAAGTTCAGGTCGTTTTTTCCACGCCCAAAGGTTTCCCGCAAGATGTTGTTTATTATGATGTTCGAAAGAAGTATTTGTCTTCTTCTGACTATAGTGTCCAAATTAATCACTTTAGGGAACAACATGATCTTGTTCCTTTGTCCGTGCCTGCGAAGGTTGGAGCTCCGCCCAATGAAGCTTTCCCGGTGTGGGCCACGTTTCGACGTCGTGATGTTGAACGGCCATTGCAAGAGGGTTATGTTGACTCTGGGAATGTAATGTGGCAAATCTCGGTAAGTGCTGCGTTTGGTTTCCTTTCGGTTGACATTGCGGATGATTGGCTGTATATGGGATTTGCCAAACTACGCGATCAGGTTTTCTTTCGGAGAACCACTCAAGATCGCATGCTTGGGGTCACATTTGGCATTCGGCATCAGCATCTCAATGCTGACATTGCTACACGTGTCGTTGGATTGTTGGAAACATACGTCTCGCTTGCTAATGCTGCTTGTTGCAGAGGCGCCTCCCCCAACCTCCACGTTTACGTTTCGCAGCTGCCGTGTGATGTCCTCAGCCATCTCTCCTCCTCTCTTTCTCTTGATGCATTTGAGCAGTTGCAGGCATTAATAGTTTGCAACATCCCTGTCTCTACGCATCAAGATCAACACATTGACACTATAATGCGGCAAGCATATCAGCATGGTGTCTTTGCGTGCATTGTGAGACAGCATCTGGTGTTGGGCACCACGCCACTCCGTTATCAAGCCTTTATTGGTGCTTTACGACACAATGCAGTTGACTTGCCTGAAAGCAAGGTTCGAGGTGCATTTAAGTTCATCCCAAAGAATCACTGTCCTGTCGAGTGTGTCTGCCCCTCTGTCGTTCCAGAGATCCACCTTCAAGTCAGGTCCCTCCGAGGAACGCTTAATCTTGAGCAGGGCGGACAAATCTTCCGAAGTCTGGGAGTCACCCCGACATACGTGAGACATGCCTTCTTAGACTGTCAAGGGATCCAAGAAGTTGCCCTGCATGTTGTCATTCCTACCGCTGATGAAGCTGCATTATGGTCGGCTTATGGTGAGCTTGACACTGGTGTGTTGATTGAATACTTCATTAAAGACACCAGCGTGCTTTTACCGTCTGCTGCCAAGCGTACTATCCTTGAGAAGCCTGAGCAGCATTGGAGGCGATACAGCAATGCACATGAAGTTCCTGCCACCAGGCTAACCTTCTTCATGCCGGTTAGCGCTGATGACAAACTAGTAACTAGCCATCGAGCGCTATGCCTACTCTGCCCGCTTTAAGGTGTTGCAGTACGAATGCGTTGCAACTCAGGAGCCTGTTCCGATTTTGCACATTAACCTTAAAAGCCCTGCAGGAGGTCATCACCAAGATGTTATTCTGCAGGCGCTGAAGGAATGTCCCAGCATCAGTGAGGACTCTAGCGAAGGTGGACGTGAGGTAGGCCCTGGAATTCTTGGGCAAAACCATGACCTCAAATTCTCTGATGAACCTCCAGGCGCTGACGTCAGTGGCGCGTGCTACGCTGCTTTTGCTTTGGCAGGCAAGGGAAGCGTCCGTCTTCCACAGTTCGTCCAGCAAGGGCGGCATGTGCATGTTTCCTTTACAGGAGGAGTTTATTTGACCAATTTTGGGGATGCAATCCTCATTGCCCCATACAGAAGAGATTATACTGCTGTCTTTGGTGTCGATGACAAAGTTTCGATCTCATTTCTTGGTTCAATAGTTTGCCCCTCGCGAACTCCTGATGAGCATCCCATCCCTGCTCATTCTAGGTCGCCTCCCGATGACACTAAGGAAGTTTTGCCGCCAATTGCCATTCCGTCTTGCACGTCTGTCCCCCTACATCCGCTGCAGAAGCTGCAGCTGCACGTGCTGGAAACATATCCCGAAGTGTGTGTTCAGCTCTTGCTGGGCTTAGAAGGGGTCATCCTGGGGATGCACCCAATGACAGTGCTAAGAAAGGGGAAGGAAAAAGCACCACGGCTCGTGAACCTGATCGGGCCCAACCGATAGCTGCCCAAATGCCCCTCAATTTCTTTTCCAAACAGTCTGTTGAGACTGTCACTTCGAAGCCTTGCAAGCTGTCGAAAGATGCATCACACAGTGGCACTGACCAGCCGCACGGTGATACTGCTCCTTGCGATACAGCAGCTGGAGTTGCTGGCAGTGATTGTGCGAAAGGGCTGCGGAATACTTCCGCTACCCCATCTATTGGCAAGGGAGTAGCTTTGTCTCGACAAACACCTAAAGTTAACCCTGGAGTTAGCAACCTTTAGGCCAGTGGCGATGTTCGGATTGTTCCGCCGCCTCCACCTGCACCTTTGCCAGTAAGGGTTACTGAAGCTGCACTCAGACTCCAGGTATCTGCTCGGCTCGAATCCATAGTGTGTCACCTTGCGTGCGCCTTTCGTGTCATGGCCTTTAATAGGCTGACCAAAGAGGAGCTTACCAGAACACCGAGCAGTATCCAGAGTGCCTTCATTGCCGTCGGAGCAGGGCTTGTGACTCGAGACTGGAGTAAAGAGCTCCGGGAAGGTTTCGCTGATGCACTTTTCTCTTATCATCCGACTGATCCTGCTGGACTTCACTCGGTCAATGATACCATCGAGAATGTGCTTCCTTTCCTGCAGAGCGTTTCTCAAACCAATCTTGCATTAAAGATCAAATCTGAATGCGCCTGCAACAATCGCTTTGGTATCCAGGCTGCTCTTCGTGTTGCCAAACATGCACAATATACGGTTTTGTTAACCGACCTAGGAGCACACGATGACATTATCGTTAACTTTGACGCGGCGGTCAAGTCGTCAGTTGCTCGAATTGTAATGACTGGAGTATGCCAAAGAACCTGTGATGTTTGTCACATGCAGCTCAAACCCGATGGTTTACACTATCCGCGGTCTTTTGCATTTGTTTTGGAATCTCACAGCTCATCCTACAAAAGCGCTGCTTATGACTTGCTGGGCCACGAGCTCACGCTTGACGACATCAGCAATACCAGGTTTCGAGTGCAGGCACTTGTCATTCATTGTCCTCATAGAGAACACTACTGTACGCTCGAGTTTGCAGACTGTGGACTCGCATACTCTTATGACAACCCGCAAGGGCTGCGGCTCGTTTATCGAGACCACTTGCCTATTGTGTGCGCCTCCTATGCCAAGGAAGCCCTCTCTTTTTCACAATGGCAAGAGGAAATCGGAGCCCGGGCATCCGTTACAACGATTATAGTACAAGCAGCTACTGCAGCTAGTAGGCGCGTGCAGCAGGCCTACATCAACGCTGCGTCACATCTCTCTCTACCTAAGGCGTCATCCTCCTTTGCCGCGTCTGCCTCCGGAATTGGATCGCTTGTTGATCAGCATTTAGCTCCTGCGGCTCCGACGCCCGATGCACCTAGTGGTTGTTGTACACTGCCTGACCCAACCGATTACGACACACCGATGCCCCTTGCAAATGAGGATGATAGGCGACAAGTTGTCACCGTTGAGGACTCCGATGATGAATTCCACAAACCCGATGATCCTTCTCGAAATAGAAACCCCCCTACTGAAGCCGCACCTGATTCGGCCAAAGTTTCCAAACCTGCTGTGTTGTTAGCTGCTGCAACTGATAGAGGGGTCCGACAGTTGCGAAATACTATCACTTCTGAATATCGACGATCATCGGGATTCATTGGCCTTGCGAGGTCTGCTAAGGAGCTGTCTGACCGTGGTCCCTTGAGCTCGGCATCATATGCTGTCATTTCGCTCTTTGATGGAGCTTGTACAGCTGTTGACATCATCAAATCCTGTCACAAACAGCAGCCCAGTGCCCTGATTGCAGTCGAGAGGTGTCCCCAGATAAGAGGCCTGGTTTCTGTCCTGCGCCACTTTGACATCCATGGGGAATGGCAGGAATGCGGTGGCGGATACCCGGTTGCTTACCTCAAGGATGTTGCCGACATCCTAGCTAATTCGTGCCAAAGGATTAAGGAAATGCTGCAGTTGTGCGATGCTACACTAGCATGCGTCTATGTAGTCGCAAGTTCGCCGTGCCCGGATTTGACCTTTGCAGGCTACAGTAAGGGCCACTTAGGCCTTACGGGTTCACGCAGCTCAGCCTTTTACTATGTATGGGCAACTGTGCTAGCACTCCAAACTATCCTGTCGTCAACTGTCGCCATTCAACCTCTTGTCGAGAATGCTGGCTCTATGAAGCCCATTTTTCAACAGCACATTGCTATGTGCCTTGGGCTCCGGCACTGTCTGTTGCTGATGCTGTCGATTTTGGCAAAGTTGCTTCGCGCAAGCGTTCTTTTTTCTCACGGGCTATACAGCCTGTTACGGGAGTGCAGCGCCAGGTCATTTCCCCGTTAGATGCCGGATGGTCACCCGCACTTGTTGCCGATGACAGCGGACGGATCTCACGTGCGATCCTCCCCCCCTTCATGCGGCCACGTGGTGAGACCCCAGACGGCAGTCCACGGTTGACCACTGCGCTATATCATCCACGTTTCTTGCTGTGTCAAGTCTCTTACTTCGGAAGCTGTGCCAATTTTGAAGCTGCTCGCTGTAGCCCTCTTGCTCAAAAGCAGCGCTTCCCAGCACTTCCTTGGGAGCAATTTTTCCCGCACATTTGCGTTCTGATTGGACGACTTTCGTCACTGCCGGCAATTCCTGCAATGGTTACATCGATAAGAGCCTCGAAGATTCTCTTGAGCCACTCTTCGTCTATCTCCAAACGGCATCGCTTCCATTCCGCCCTATAAGGCTCCACGAGCTGCTCGCTGACCTCGAACTCCTTGAGGCATTCCGGGTTGTGCCACGCTTCGCTTCACATAGCCTCATCGCTTCGCTTGCCGGGAACTCATTCATACTAAGCGTTGTGCGAAGGTTTGTCGTTACCGACCTTGCTAACTGTCACCCCATCGCGCCCGTGCCCACCCCGGAAGATCTTCGTGCTCATTATGAGACACTGAAACAGGCTGTGCGTGAGCAAATTGACGCCTCGGCGAGCGCTAAGAAAGTCCCCTTAGACGATGCCCAAGTCTGGAAGAAAGACATCATGCCGCAGCCACTAGGTGATGACATTCTCGCACCGGCCTTCTGGCATGGAGTTGCCCACATCAAGGTTGGCAGACCACATGTCGGTCAAAAGCCGTTTGCTAGTGTTGATTGGGTACCTCTATCCAACTCCGGCCTGGGAGGCAGTGGCTCAGATTTTATTTATGAGCCACCGGAAGCCACCTCACAACTCCTTGCACATTTGCCAGCTGCATATGACGCGCGGATACGCAATTTCTTCCATACTTTGGGAGTTTCACTGTCCGTCCCTGCTGTCATCACCACCTTTCAAATTCTATCTCAATTTCCGAACTGCAGTGCCCTACGGAAAATATCCGTTGCTGATCTTCAGAATCTTCAGGGCACGAGAGCCCGCGAGCTTGAGAATCTGTATGTTCGCTATGTTTGCTTTATGCTCTTTAGCATTCCCAGCTCCTTAGACGGCCGTGTTATAGTCTTTATCCATCTCGTTGATGGAAAGCTCGCTTCGTGAGCCTTTAAGCCTGATGCCGGTGCAAACTCTGTAAATACTGTTTGCCTCGTCGCTGTTCCTCCCGCCTTGTCTGGCGCTATCTGGTTCCAAACTGAGGTAGCTGATGGAGCCTCCGTTGATAAAACGTTTGCCCTCCACAGTCCGCCACTCTTTCCTAGTTTGCAACTTCCCACTGGTGACTTCGAAACGCTGACCGCCTACCTTCAAACAGACTTTGCTGCAGTGCTCCTTTTTAATTGCACCACGCACGAAGTCTCTTGTGCTCTAAGTCCCCGTGGTGGGCCGCTGACTATACTCGGCCAGTACACGCCAATCCAAGCGACTCTCCTTGCCTTGTTGCAGATTATAGGAAATGCATTCATTCCTGATGATCTGTGGACGTGGGAGCTTGATTTCTCCCATCTTGAGCATGGGTTAATGAGGATTATATCAGGAATTTTATATGCCTGTCCGGGTCAGCCCCCTGGTGTCTGCTTGTATGAGGTCGAGTGGCTGCCCCAGCAGCCAGCGATCCTCACACCTGTTGTTCGGCTCCCTGACGACCTTGATGCCACAAGTCGTACGCACACCGTTTTGATTAAGCTTGCTCCTGCAACTGAGAACAAGGTAGCTATAATGATTGTGCCCGGTTACGCGCCGAGGCAAACTCCATTCGTTGCACTTAAGGGTGGATGACGGTTTCCACCTCTTCCCTCTTGCACCCTCCTGTGAGGGGGTCTCTCCTCCGCTACTTCCAGTTCTTAGTTGCACAGCAAGCTCACCTCAAACGTTGTCGCGTACGGTCTCTCAACCTGATATAGCATCTACAAGCGTCCCCATTTCTTTCCCCACCCCTCACTGCACTTAGGGGGACACTGTCCTACACAAATACCCATCCAGCATTCTCACAAGCAAGCGACTGTCAATCAGTGTCGGGATTACTCGACGCATGGACGGTTGCCCCTTCTTCGCTCCCCAATACCCCGCATGAGGATATTCCTCTGTTGCTGGGCTACTCGTCGCTAAATGTGATGTGGCCGCACTTCAGACTGAGCTTGGAGGCGCAATACTTGCGCTGATCCAACCGGCCAAGTGCTCCTGATCCCCAAAAAGGCGATGGCCTTGCGCTGCAAGTGTCCACCTGGAATGTTTCCAGCTATCGAGCGTCGAGTGTTGCTGCCAAATGCAAACCAGCCAGCGAGGGCCAGTATGCCTGCAGGAGACCAATTGGGATGCCAGTGGACCAAGCATACCTTTCCACGCGCAGTCATCGCGGCTTCCCTTGCGATTTCTGCCGCTTGTAGTTCGGAGTTGCCATCTTGGTCTCTGCGCCGTTCACGTTGACGTCGCAAACAGAGATTATGCCGGGTTTCGTTGTCACTGCCACTATTCAGTACTTTGCTCAGCGTTGCGAGATCATATGTGTTTATGCTCATCAAGTTCTGCAAGTCAGCCACCTCAAACAACGCCGTGGGCGCAGCATCATGGTCCGATAGAATAATGTACTTGCCAGCGAGCAATGTACGCAGGACCCAGAGCGCATAGATCTTGCCCCACCACACAACGGCCTTGTCTTACCCTGTCTCACGCCTGAGTGGGAAGAAAAAACAAGCGTGCCGTTCGCCATGGCGGCCGAGCCGATCCAGCAGCAGCGATTTAGGATGTGCGGAAGGGAAAAGCCGGTGTGGTCATACTCCTCTAAGGCCTCGGTGTCGGTGAACAGCCACTCAGCGCAAAGCCACACTGCATAGCAAGCCAGTTTGCCCACATTGACCGGCACTGTCAAGTAGGAACGCGGAACAGCTGGCATCTGCGCAGAGGGATGCAAGTCGGCACAAGCGGGACACCGATGCCCTGGAAGTCGGTCGCCACTCTAAAGCTGCAGAAGTTGCACTGCGCCAGGTAATGGCGGCCATGTTCGAAAAGTATTGAACGGATACGTCCCGACAAACTAGTCGAAGTTGGACAGACTTTGCTTTCGTACTTAGCATCTCGGCCTCACCAAGACGAACTTTTCGTTGCGGGCGATTTCAATCGTATGGCTACCAAGCAACCGGGTTGGTGGGATTTGCTTTGTGCGGAAGGCCTCTTGCGCAAGGTCTCTGTTCGTTCGCCAACGTACCGGTCTGGGGGAGTCTCATCTTGCCTTGATGAGATCCTACATAATGAGAAGGCCGGGGGTGTCGCAACTTAGGAAGTCGGGTGTTTTAATATCATAGCCATTGAACAGAAGTGCATCACTGGCTGCAGAAATTTCAGGCCTCGCCGCCTCGAGCTTTTTGTCAGGACCAGAATCGCTTGCTGCATCAGAAGACTTCTCAGCAGGAGCAGCTTCGGAATCCGGTGCTTCATGCTCCTCCGGGGCGGACGACTGCTTATACTTGCCCTTCGCTTTGGCAGCAGCTTTCCCACGAGCTCGTTTCAGCTTCGGGCCTTTTTTGCCTTCCTTCATCTGAGCAAGCCATAAATTCGGCACCTCCGATTGGAATGGCATTTCAGATGGAAAACGAACCATGCAGAACCCCTCAGGTCCCTCTGAAAGTTCTCCTCTCACTTCTTGGCCATCTGGATTGAGTCTGATGTAGCATCCAGCCGCAGGGTCAAAATAAGCCTTCTTTGCTCGTCCTTTGGTCTTCGCTGCGGCCGGCTCCTCATTTTCCGACGAGATTTCAATTTCGCTTTGGCTGTCATGAATAACACCAAAGTCATCAACATCGCCAGCTTGGTCTGCAAGCTCGACGTCTGCATCTTTAATCTCCTCCTCTGCATCTGTCCGATTAAATCCATAAACCGACAAAATCTCTTTGGCGGACTCGGGACGTGCAGCCGTCTTGCGTCTCACTCTCCTCTCAGGAGAGAACAACAACCTCTTCTTCAAGCTGGAAGCCCCGGATGTCGATGGAACAACGTGAGAACTGGCCATCGAACTAGATGCTTTCGGCGAAGAATTGCAAGTCTCGGACAAACTCTTAAGCCTCTGCACAAGCCTCCAGAGCGCTGGCTCCAATTTCTTGCTAGTGGAGGTGCTCTGCATCTTGCTTCGAGCAAGAACGAAGCAGGAGCAGATCTTCTTGGCAATTTCCTGTGCATCGTCTTTGCTTATCTCAAAGGCCTGCATATTGCCATCCCTCAGGACATTCACTGTCGGCCTCAAAGTTTTTTCCACGATTTCTTGGATCAAGGCCTCATGCTCTTGCACGACTTTTGTATTTGCCTCTCTGAAAGATGCTATATCGATAGGTCGATTCTTGAAATGAATCACGAAGCAGGCGCAAATGTCCTTCGCTGTAGCCGTGTTCTTCGCCCTCGGACTGCTTTTCAAATCGAACTCCATGCTGCCCGGATCTAAACTCTGTATATACTGCAAAACTGGTTATAGGGAAGCTGCAACATGGATCATTAATCTGCTGCTGCACACTGCACTGCAAGCTGCTTACGATGATCACCTGCAAGCATGCATGCACACACCGCACAATTGTTCGGCTCTCGCAAAAACGTTGCCGCAACTCCCAAAAAATCCATGACAAACATTACACATGCTCAACGATTCATCGATCGGCCCATGTAGCAAAAATGATCCAGCTTGCAAGAAGAAATACCATGCTTAATTAAGATGTGTTATTTGCAACAATATTTCAACAATGATTGTTTAATTATTGCTTAATTAAGCAAGTAAAAGTGTTTATTCTTTTTTTCCCGAAACATTGTTTAATTAAGGTTGTACAGCTTAATTAAACAATTTTTATGTTGATTAATCATGTACTTAAGCATGGTTTCCTTATTTAAACATCTTTGGAAGCTCTGGGAAGTTCATCCGATGCGCTTTCCTGCGATAGGCACATCTCACGAAGATGATCCGATGCAGTTGTCGCTGCAAAAATTCACCAATCCTCCTCAATCAAGACGAATTCTCCTGCTTCCAATCTCTCTATCTTCTGCTCAACTCACATGAACCTCTGAAATCTGACGAAGTAATCCGATGCGTTTTTCCCACTCTGCAAGGCGGCTGACCAAACAGGACAGCCATGTTTGCCTCCTGTGGTTTGTCTTGGCACCTGAAGAACCCTGCAACAGTTCTGTTACTGTTCCCTTGCAAGAACAGTCAGCAACTGCACTTCTGTTTCTGTGGAACTGGATTGTACAAAGCGGCGGAATTTCCAGGAAGGTGTCTTCACTTCGAGTCTTCACTTGCGCGCATTGGAGCTTCTGAGGCCAAAGCAAGAGACAGCGAAATGAATCTAAAGTCAAAAAGAAGTCCAAGACTCCGAGCACGTCGGTGCCACCTTGTTGTCTCGTGTGCGGGCCGAGGGACCTTTTGATGCCACAACTTGCACAATCCGTCAAGCAGCTGAAGATGAGAAACCTTTGTTGCGAGCACCGCCTGCAGAAGTGACATGTTTCGCGGCTGCATGCAGGCTTTCGCCATCTGGTATGCTACACACTTCAAGATGTGGCATCTGTCAAGATCCGGACCTGCCATCCTTGTCACTCGAACTGCAGGCCATTGCGCGACCCAGTTTTTTGCAGGAAGTGGGACAATGAGCGGGCAGGTCCGATTGCACTTATTCATGGGGTGAACGACTTCGCTGGCTTCTGTGTCGCTCTTCGTTTGACTTTGTCGTTTCATTTCGTACAGATTGAAGATCAACCGTTTTGCAACAGAGGGAGAGTCTCGCAGTGACTCAATCCGTGCATCAGCACCCAAGAGAGTTGGAGATTCGGTTATTGAGCTTCCACTAACGGATACTGTTAGCCATGCAGGCTGCTAGATTTAAGACGGCGTAGAGAGCCAGAGGGCAAAATGTCGCCTTTGCAGTGTTGCAGTGTCCTCATACCAGGTCCTCATATCTGCACTGCGCTGCTTCGTCGCCATCCGCACTCCTACCCACACCTGGAAGGAATCAACAGGCAGTTGAGGAATAATCACACACTCCGCATTGCAGTAGCAGCCAGTGAGCAAAACCACTGTGTGGCCTGAGTCCAAGATAGAGGCGCCTGCCGCTGTGCCTGATGACTGTGATTCTGAGGCCCCTCCTGATGAAGAGTTCAGTCTCCACAGTCTTCTGCAAGTAAGATGACATCGCTGAGAGGTCGGACGTGTGTCATCCTTGCAGAACGTGTGACTTGATCAAACCCGAACGTGGAGACAAAGTCCGAAGAAAGGAAAAGATCTGATAAGAGACAGAGCAAGCAGGAAAGATCAAGAAAAGGGCGACAAAAGATGGAAATGGAAAAGCAACGCGGTGCCCGGACGATCAAAAGCCTCACGAATCGTAGGTAGACGAGCGATGATGAATGTGACGACGCATAGTGTCATCGCAGCGGATCCAGTTGATTCTTTTTCATCACTTCTGCCTGTGAAGTGAAAAGACCACGGAGGCACAATGGCTAGCATGGAATTTTCCTCTTGTGTCCTCTTTCTTTGACACTCGATGCTGCAGAGCTGATGTTCAGAGCGCGTTGAGTCTATTGTTGGACGCCACCCTTCGAGTGGCGCCAGGACGCCAAGGGTAAAGGCAAGAGGGGCTGGATTCGCATCATCTGAGACAGCGTCCATCAACCTGAACCTGAGCTTACGGCTCTTGGACATGGGGAATCTCCTGGTGCACATCCACTCAGCGCTGCCGAGCCTCTCACTGAGTGCGACATCCACTTCGATCAGAAGGTACGACATCCACTTCGATCAGAAGGTACATCCGAATTGCTTATGATGAGCTTTTCACCATGCACCCAACGATTAAAGGCTGCGTTTGTACAGGGTGAAACATAGGCACGATCAATATGCAGAAATCGACCTGCATCTACTGGCTTCCAATATTTGCTTTAGCTTTGCTGTTCGGAAGAGGTGTGGCTCGATGCCCAATGATTGTACGTGTACCTTTCAGCTCCACTCTTCTCACGTCAGCTCGCGTCGAGAGGTGCGCGTTTTACCACGTACGCAAACATGTGCTTCTGCAGTTTGTGGTTCAAGCTGTTGCCAACTCTGTTTCTGCAGCTTGACTGCTCAAGGCCGACCGTACGTAGGCACTGCTGTCCTTTCTCCGATCCTTGTGCTTTGCTTACTGCTGTTGCACTGCTGCGATCGACGATTGGTTGCCCAGGCTTTGTGACCGAGAGTTTCGTGATTCCTCTGCTTTTCAAACATGCGTTTGTGGTTGATACGTTGACTTTTCTCCGCACACACAGCGTGTTCCTTGTCTTCAAGTTCTCGGAGCATCCTGTTCCTGGTCAGTTGCTGCAACCTCCAGCTTCGATGTCTGTCTCTTTCCCTAAACCGTTCCAGCTTCTTTGCAGCTTCATATTGGTTTCCTGAATCATAGTGGCGTCGGGGAAGGTACTTGTACTTTTGTTCGATGCGACTTGAAGTTAGGTTGGTAAGCAAGGTGACGGGAAAGCTTCTTATACCGTCCTCCAAAGTCGTGATCGACTCCAATTTTCCTACTGCTTTCATGAGTGTGTCAAACCTTACTTAACTTGGAGGTGGTGTCTACCGATGTTTTTGGGTTGGCTTCCTCAGCTTTCTCTTTGCTTTCTTCTTCAGCAACTCTCCAATCTCCCCAGCTATCTTCCGGTTCTGATCGGGACAAACCAGACGTTCCTCAAGCTGCATCGTTCCGTGATGTGGAATGTCGGGGAAGGCTTGTTTATTGGCTTTCATTTTCCGAGGACGGTTCCCACACATTTTGTTTTGCTTTCGCGAGAACAAACAGGCTGCGGGAGTGTTTGCATTCGTTGTTGGCTCTTCCTGACACGCAAACACCTTTTTCCAGACGCACGCCCTCGCGGCGATTTTTTCCGCACATTCTCCAAAGTTTCTTGAGAAGTTTCGAGGTACAGGGCTACCTTCCGTTGAACACGGTATACGTTCGGTCCACGGCGGTGCTGGAGGTTCGCTCCGCTCCCAAGTCAACCAGTAAGACCCTCAGCGAACGCACTTTTTTCCATTCTTTGGACCAAGGGCGCTGGATGGTCACAGTCATGCATTCATGCATCCATGCTATACACTACCACTGTGTGTGGATGTTCTGCGTAGCATGAGGCTCACCAAAGGTGTGGACTCACATCATACATGAAACTTAACAAAGTCACATCTCGAAGCACCGGTATCCCGGTCCGGGCTGTCGGAGATGGCCTCATGTCGGTCCTCAAGACCTTTCTTGAATACGCAGTCGGTATGGCCATTGCACATGTTCTGCAAGTCATGTGCATACCGCTAGCATGGCGCAAGCTTCAAGTCTCAGTTCGGGTCAGCTGGATGGGCTGGGACTTCGAATGCTCTTGCTCAAAGAATCCAAAGCGTATCAAACTTTTGGGTATGGTACAAGATCTTCGCCGTTGTAGCAGTAGCAGGTGCTCGGAGTTATGTTGCTTCCCGGCCGTTGTGGTACCGGTTTAGTGAGTTGAACAACACAGTGTAGCAATTTTGTCGAATTTCGAAAGGATGTGGCATGATGTGGCAACAGTGGATTGATTTGACTTTGTAAGCACTTTCAGATTGTGAATGCGTGGCAGAATGGAGTCTGCATGGGGTTTGATGACGAAGCCTGGTTGAAATTCAAAGCGGCTGTCGGCTCCAAGAGCATAGCTTCTTTTCATCCACGGCTCGAAGCAGGGTTTGTGTACACAGGCAAGGTCACATGAAAAGTGCATGCTATTCATGCTGCCAGCCGATTGCTGCTTGACATGCATGTTCAGTCCTGGAAGGCATTGGGAACGATGCAAGCCTCTTTGGTCAAGTGCCGGCTTGTTATTCTGAATTGCAGTTCCCCAGTTTTGCTGCTGGATCAAAGTGCCAAGAACGTTTTGCTGCATGAAGGTACAACACTCCAATATTGATCAGCACCACAGGTGCTTCAAAAGGTAAAAAGGACAAGGACGGTTCAATCCGCGTGTTTGCGAAAAGTTGTTCTTATGCATGGAACAATGTATGACAGGTTTCTTGGTTGTCCTGGCAGGAAAAGAAGAAGGATGCCCAGCCTGCAATGTCCCAGACGGAGGCGCCGTGTGCTGCCTGATTTACTTTCAGTGTCGGTCGCATGAACCTTTCTCGGTACCATGTGCGCTCATTTAAGCGTTCAGGACATCTTGAACTCGATCTTGCCACCTCGCGAGTGGACGCAAGAGGATCAGCTGTGGGTGCTCTTCCCCGTGTTGCATAAATTGTTTTTGCCATCATTGTGCTGCTCGCCTTGTCACATTCTGCTCTGTACCAGGTACAGTACGTTTCCAGCACACCAGCGACGCGCTTGCTTCCTAGATGTTGTCTCTGCAGCGCCGGATCAAAGTATCAATAAAGCTGGAAGTCTGTCAGGAGCGGATGTCGTCAACTTGCAAGAGGATTTGGACAAATGGCTTCAGCAGAGACAGGCCTGGATGTTTCGCTGATCCCTCCTCCACACATGCACACACAGTGCACAGGCGACAAACAAGAGGTTTAGCGAGTGAATTATGAAGGCCGTGACGAAAAAGCCCAACAGATGGATAGATGAGCAGTTACACGATAAAGACATTAACATATGTACATAACGTGCAGGGTTCATGGTAGGTGAAGCATATTGAGGAGAAGCCGGCTAAAAGCACGACAGCGAGCTATCTATCCAGCACATGAGTTGAGGTCTTTTGGCAGACTTTCGGCCGTGGATTGTAAGCCTTGAGAATTCAAAGTCGGAGGTGTGTGTGTGTGTGTGTGCATCGTTATCTATATCTCTTTCGGCCTTGGATTGTAAGCCTTGAGAATTCAACGTCGGCTGTTTGTACATCTGTATGTATGTATGTATGTATGTATGAATGATTGATTGTTTGTTTGTTTGTTTGTTTGTTTGTTTGTTTGCGCGTGTGTATATCTGACTGTATGGATGCATTCATACATGGATGGAAAAATGGATGGATAAATAAGTGGTAGGATGAACGGATGAATGGTGGATGGATGGATGGAGGGATGGATGCATGTCGGTCTGTATGTATGCATACATGGGTCTCTGTACGTAACGTGTGTTTATGTATGTATGTATGTATGTATGTATCTGTATATCTATGTATCTATTTGCCCATGTGTCTGTATGTATGCAAAGATGCCTGGGTTCATGGATGCATGGTTGGATGCATGCATGCATGTATGTGCACGGCATGTATATTCAAAGGGTGTACAAAGTATATATATATATATACACACCTCTATATGTATGTTCATATATATATATATATATGTATATAACACATATCTATATCTGTATCCATATCTATATTTATATCTGTATCTATATGTATATCTACATCTGTTTCTATATCTATATCTTTACCTATATCTATATCTATATCTATATCTATACCTATATCTATATCTATATTTACACGTCCTTCGAATCTTTATGCCACATGGTTGTGTCTCTGCGCAAGTGCGTGCTTTGACATGTGCTCGTCTTGGTACTGCGCATGTCATTAGTTTCCATTTAGGGTAGTCTTGTGTTGGCAAGGCACGTGAGACAGGCATCTGTCCAATCCGTGAGGACGCGGTGCAAATGCTGGAACGAACGTACCATAGAATCTACTGAATTGACTTGTCCACTTCCACAGGAGCTATACTCCCAGTGCTTTGACGAACTGATCCGCCAGGCAGTGCACATTCCTTATCTCTTCTGTTGAGGTGGCTTGTTTTGCAAGGTCACTATCATTTGTGCAGAGCGCGGCCTGCTCCTCCTCCGAGTACGAGATGAAATCAGGCGCACATGGAACCCTTGATCTGCAATGTTTTGCCTGGCATTCGGAATCTGGTTTGCGATACGAAAGCAGCATCGAACTTCAGAGACTCTGCAGCCTTCCGCAAGGATGACGATCTGTGCTTATCAAAGCCTTTACGAGTCCTCCATCGCCTTTGGCATGCGGAAGGCTATTTGGCCGTAACTTTGACGTGCTGTTTGCTCTTTGCACCTGCGCGCTCCAGGCTTTGCAGGCGGAGCAGCGAAGAAATCAGCACAACAAGAAAATGAAGGACAGCCCCATGCAATGCATGATGCCAACACTTCGGAACACGACTCTTGCAGTCTCAGTTCCGCTCTCGTTAGGGCCATGTATGTTTGGGTTTCGTCGCCGCAATCATTGATTCGTCATCCATCGTATCGTCCAGCACCTTTCCCAGCAGCTCCTTGGTCTTGGAATCCTTGCTTTTCTGTTTGCTTCTTCTGCTGTGTCAGGATCTCCAGGTTGCAAACAAGAAGCTCCGGGATGAGGTAGAGGCAGGATGGTTGACTTCAAGGATCATCCGTATGTCGGGTACATGAGTCTGGTAGGAGCTGGAGAACAAGATCACCCAGATAGAGAAGCATGAAGCAGAGCGACGGGAACAAGAAGAGCGCAAGCACAAAGAGGAGGCCCTCTCCGGAGTTGCTACCTTTCTACCCAGCCCATACTCGATCCATCGCGACCTATCAGGTTGAAAGCTTGAAGAAGCTCAATGCACAGCGAAAGGACTGTGAGCCGAAAGACAAGCTCCAAGCAATGTCTTGCTCGAAGTTTGACATGACGGGGCATTGCTGAGCAGGAGCAGCTAGAGGCTATGCTTCAAGCTCCCAAGAAGTGAGCCGTCAAATCTGAGCAGGCAAGGAATCCAGTCTGTTAGCGAGCTTAGGCCCTAGGCATTTGCGAGTGCCAGGCATTGTGGCAGCAACATGCTGAGCAGGCCTCGTGTACAATTTGTTTCACTCATGAATCGTCTGTGCCAGCCTTTAAGGAGTGCTAAATGCAGTTCATCCTACAGACTGCGCTTTCATAGCAGAAAACTGTACATCTTCTTGCCACAGCAATGTGTCACCCTCATACCTCTGCGACCAATGGAGCGCAACTGTGCATGCTCATTCTGAACTGCTGCGGCTTCACGCAGAGTGTTTGAAACATTTGCTGCATGCTGATACCATGTTCCTGTGGAAATATGCCGGGCCTCTTTACTGTTGCGCCTCGCAGTGAGCTTGGCACGAGAAGTGACAGCCTCGGGGACCAGAGAGATGACTAGGGCCTGCGATGACCTTTCAGAGCCGCGAATACAGTTGGCGAGGCTACTTGACTTCACAGGGTATTGTTTCAGTGGATGACGAGCTGCTGCAGGATGTTTTTCAGTCTTCCCTTCGTGGGGCCCCACTGCCGGCACCGTGGAGCATGTGGCACGACAAGCAGAGCAGTTCTTTGTTCTTCACGAACACTTCCACTGGAGAGACCTCTTGGACCCATCCTTTGAATTCATTACTTCTTGACTTAGCCTGCGTGGCTCAGAGATTCTTGGCTTTGCCTCTTGCAAGCAGGGCCGAGCACCTGGCGGCGTTGAACCGAACATGGGAAGCCGAGGCACGCGCGGAAATCCTGAGGTGGAGGTCTGCCTACGACAAGGGTGCCGAGTACTTCTACAATGTGGAGACAAAGGCAGCCATGTGGGAAAGGCCGGTCGACGCACTGCTCCCGGCCTTCTACCTCAAGAAGCAGTACCTCAAGCATCTCAGTGCGCATTGTAGCAACGCTCCGTCTAACAAGGAGAGGAGTGAAGTCGTGGACGGAGACCGGCATGGTCAGCAAGGATGCGGCGCCTACGGTTTACGACCAAGTCTCCCCCTGACCGAGCAGAGCCACATTTCGGAGAGCTGGGAGAGCTATCTAAGCAAGGAGATCCTGAAGCTCCCTGACGACGAGGAACTTCTCCAAGTCTTTCAGGCTGTCCTCAAAGGAGCTCCTCTGCCAGCACCATGGAGTATGTGGTGCGACAAAGGGACTAAAACTCTTTTCTTTACCCATGCTGCAACTCGAGAGACATCATGGACCCATCCCCTGCACGATACGTTCGTTTCTTTAGCAGAAGTTGGACATCGATTCTTCACTCTGCCGTTTGCCACTAGGGCCGAACATCTCGTAGCATTGAACAAAACATGGGACACCGAAGCACGGGCGGAGATCCTCAAATGGCAGGCCGCATACGACGAGCAGGACAGAGAGTATTTCTTCAACGTGGAAACGATGGCAGTGATGTGGGAGAGACCTGCAGAAGCAGTGCTTCCGGCATTCTACTTGAAGAAGCAATTTCTGAAGAGACTGAGTCTCTGCAAACCTGCTCCTATTGAACGCAGGGGAAGCACCAGCAGAGAGCGGGATCGAGACAGTCAGTCTACGATGGCTTCCACCTCGAATTCTTCAATCTCTTCGGTTTCTAGGATGAGAAAGAGCAGGAGAAGCTCTCGGAAGCTATCGAATCATGCACTGTTCGACGACAACTGGGAATACTACTTGACAACGCAAGGCATCGTGGACATCCCTGGGGAGGAGGTGTTACTGCTGACCTTTCAAAGTGTCTTGAAGATTGCACCATTGCCCGCCCCGTGGAGAATATGGAATGACAAGGCCAACAGCCGCTTCTTCTTTGTTCAGAAGTCGACGGGAATCACCTCATGGCAGCATCCCCTGAATTCTGTCTTATTAGAGCTGGCAGCAGTCGCACGGCACTACCTGGGCTTGCATGAGCAATCTAGGGCCGATCACCTGGCCTTGTTGGGAAGTACATGGGACGGGCAGGCAGAATCTGAGATCTCGAAATGGAAATCCGCATTAGATGAGGATGACATGGAGTACTTCTTCAATGTGGAAACCAGCGAGACCATGTGGGAGCGTCCTGAGGATGTTGTCCTGCCAGAGCTCTTCCTGAAGCGGCAGTTTCTTTCCAAGCTATCCGTAGCAGCTGAGCCAAGCTCGGAACAGGGGGCACCGCAGAAACTACAGCCACTCCAGCCACCCCAGCCACCGCAGCCACCGCAGCCACCGCAGCCAGCCGAGCAATCACAATCACCTCAGCCACCGCGGCCGCCAGAACCACCAGAAACACCGCAACCACCAGAACTAGCAGAGACCAAGCCGAACCTGGACCTTCCGTCGATCCAGTCTGTGCCGAAGGCTCCCGTGAAAGTGTTGAAAGTGCAGCCAGTTGGGCCAAAACCTGACCCTCCTCCAACACCGATGCCCAAGGCTCCAGTGGAGAAGGTCCAAGCAAAGCCACCACTCCCGCCCGGGGCAGGAGCAAGCCACTCACCTACAAGGGTCAAAATAAAATCGATCTCGCCCAAACCAGCGCGGATGGGCGAAGCGGTGAAGGTCACCGTCGTGCGCAAGACTGCTCGAGCTTTGTCGAGGGACGAGGTCGCGCCAAAGGCCGGTGAGATTCTCAGGGCGCCAGAATGCTACAAAGCCTGATCAGGTCTAGGCTCCAGCTTCGCTCTTCAGGAAGGATCTCGTCTACTTTAGAGCACTTCCCTCCAGAGTCCTCCTGAAGATGTTTCAAAAGCTGGTAAGGGGAGCTTTCAAACTAACCAGCCCCGACAGATAAGAACTCCACGCGGCCAAGGAGATCATCCCACCACAAGACATTGCAGGAGTTGAAACTAGGTGTTGTCGAATAAGCTGGTCCTTTGCCACCTCACTTCTCTCGTATCTTCTGCCTGCCAGGTCACGGTGATCTCTCGCGACACTGCCGTACAGAAAGGACCTACTGTAACGGTGAGGACCATGAAGGAAAAAGCTTCTGCTCAACATGGTGGCAATCAGCTGCAATTTGCCAAAGCCGCTGCGTCCGCAGCTTTAGCTGCCACGGCGGGGACAACTATTGAGAGGCTTCAAGCTGCAGCCCAGGCAGCATATGAAGCAACTTCGACTGCAGCGCCGGACGAACATGCCTCTACTGTGCAGCAGGCACTGTATGAAGTTGTGCAGCAGATGCAAGTGCCTGCAACCGGTGGCGAGGCTTGCAAAACCTTGGCGGAGAACGCCTATTTCTTCGCAAGGAGCGTGCGCGAAGCTCTTCAAGGTGGTGGCGCGAGTCTGCCCTCGAGCCCAGATGGATCTGCGGCAGCACTGGCAGCTGCAGCTGCACGTCGCTCCGGCCTGAGTGCCTCATGGCAAGTGGATGCTGCAATCGCAGCAGCATTGGGTGAAAGGTTCAGCGGGTCTGCATCGCCGTCGTTTGCAGCATCATCTCAGCTGTGTGATGTCGTGAAGCAGGTTGCATCCGAGTCTGCTGTTGAAACAGAGACGAGTGAGGCATGGTTGCAGAAGGCGGCTGAGAAGATGAGTCCGCTGCAGCAGAAAGACGTGTCGAATGTCCGACCATCAAAAGGCCAAGAGCTCGCAGCCACGAGTGACACTTGGATGATGAGCTCACCTGAGCTGGTGGACAGCTCTCCGTCAGGAACAGAGACAGCATCTGTTTTCGGGCGGACTGGACGTCTTTCACAGACAGGATCGTCCAAATTCGCAGAGTTTTGCAACTTCCGTGATGTTCGACGTGCAATGGCAGAAGCAGAGAACTGCTTGGCTGCTTTTGAGGAGGAGAGAAAGATTCAGCGCAAAGCGCTCAGGAGGCGTTCACGAAACAAGCTTCCAACTGACATCCTGGATGCAATGGGCGAAGCTCAGCGGATTCTCTCTGCCTTCGATGAGGAGCGGCGATTGCAGCTGCAGCAGCTTCGGGTGGAAAGAGCCAAATCCCGTGCCAATTTACCTTGAGAAGCAACCACCACATGCGCGGTTGCATCATGGTCGACGCAGACGGCCACGCACAGGAGTCATTGAGACGATTTGTGCTGCTCCTTGGGTCCTTCCCTAGTTTTAATTATGCTTTAAACGTTGCCTGACCGACGTGGTCCAGCTTGAAGTTCGATAGGTCTGTCATGCTGAAGACTAGTGTGACTTTTCCAGGGCTGTCAGAATGCCAGCACAGCTCAGAGACGTTTCACCTTAGAATAGGAATGGGAAGCGCGATAGCAAGCTGCTTGTTAATACAACGGCTTGAAGCGATGCAACATCGAGAACAGAAATCTGGCACTTTTTTGTAGCCTCCCGTCCTGACCTGGACGTAACTTGTGCATGAAAGTGCCGGTGATCATCCCACTCATCGTCATACCGGGAGCCGCTTGATCCTTCAGCTAGGCCCAACTCGCAACTGTCGTTGTGTTGCTATTGCCGTCGTTGAGTAAGTGCTTCAAGAAGAGCGCGGGGAGTAGCCACTGTAGCAAGGAGGATCTTCGACATTGATCCAAATTCGTGAAGCGCTTGCAGCCCTCCGTCATATGTTTGTCACAGCCTGTCTGCAGAAAACATCGTCCTATCATGCACGCTTCGGATGATGCCGCAGCCGGGTATCACTGTCGCAAGGCGCTGGGCGACAGCGCAGCAGATGAGCTGCTGGGGAGGTTGATGAGGAATCACATGGAGAATGAATACCGCATGTATCTTCCGACGTCCAAGTGCGAAAGCAGCGACAACGAGGAACCGGCGGATGGTTTAATTCAAGACATCGACCGGCGGGACGAGGGGAAGTCGCCAGACGGCCGCAGCGCCGAGGCGGGTCAAGCGGAGGCGGAAGCCGCGGAAGCCGCCGAAGCCCCAAGCCAGATCGCGACGGATGTCCCGGAACGTGACGTGGCAGACGCAGCCGAGAATGAGAAAGGCAAAGAAGCTGAAGAAGATTCCGAGGCCGCCAAGGAGGCACAGGCCGACAAGGAGGCCGAAGCTGCGAGAAAAGCGAAACTGGAGGCGATCGTGTCGGGCCGTTTGGAGGTGCGAGAGGAGGCAAGCAGGGAGAGATGGAAGATCGAGGAAGAGGAGGACTCAGGAGACGAAGCTCTGGGTGTCCTTTCCAGCTTGGGGCGATCCATGAGCACCTGGGCAAGTGTGGCCATGATTGGTTTCTCCTTCACCATGAGTAGTGACCCTACCGTGGCCGGTCGACAAATCGCTAACCTCTGCCGCAGAAAGGGCGGAATTTATGTTAAAGCAGCTCAGACAGCTTCTTCCATGGATTACGCATTCCCCAAAGAAGTTCTGGAGGAGTTCCAGTCTCTGCAGGACTCCGCGGACGCCCAGACCTGGGGCGAGATCTCCGAGCGAGTTGAGAAGCACACGCCCGGCGGAATCGGCACGGTCTACGAGTCTTTCGCCGAGGATCCTGTTAATGCTGCCTCCATCGCGCAAGTCCACGTGGCGCAGAGGAAAACTGGAGACAAAGTGGCAGTGAAGCACCTCGGAGGAAGAAGACATCGAACTGGGCAAGTCTGCAACCCACACCTCCGAATCTCTGAAGCTGTACGGCTCCAGCCGGAAACGTAAACCGAGGCCGAGTTCGAAGGAGTTTGCATGTTTGCATCAGCTTCAGACACGTTCCACACAACCGAATGTTTGAACTGCTCCGAATCTTTGAGAGTTTCACCGTCGCTCGAGAGTTTCGTGGCTGTCGAGTTCTGGGTGTACCTGTTTTCCAGCTGAGTTTCCGAGCTCGGTGCTTTGAGAAGTTTCAGGTCTTGAGTTTGTTATGAGTTCGACAGCAGTCTGGTCGGCCGGAGCGCGGTCACGGACCCGCATTTTGAGCATGAAACTCTCAAAGTCTAATTGAATCGGTCTCCCACGAACATCGTTTTCCTCGACCTCCAAGAACCCCGATCGCCTCTTCTCGCCCTGTGTTCAAGCTATCACTGCAACCTTTCTTGCAACCTCGGATCCCTGAAAGCGTCAAGCTCTGCCTGCTCTGAATCTGTTGAACAGTTGAAAAACTCGAGCCAAGCATGCTCTTGCAACACCTCTTACCTCTTTTAGACCTTTTGGCTGTGGTAGGTGTTATGGTGAAGCTATGAATCCAAGGATACTTCGCCGCAGCACCGCCCAAACCTTCGACCATGATGTGGGCGACTATCTCTCACTGCTCGGGATGTACGAGTCGACGACAGGACCAGCCGTCGTAAGCCTCCGAAGCCTACCTCAGACTCGAAGAGTTCTTCTCAGGAATTCCTGTGAAATGGATGATGGAGTGGGCGATGGAAGAGCTCAAGAAGGAGACGATGGGGCAGAACCACCACCGCAGTGGGGCCGGATCTGCTGAGGGCCATGGCCATGGTTGTATTTGTTTGACAGTTTCCCGGATGCTTTTGCTTGCAGTCTGTCCTGGCGTGGATGAGCAGGAGCTAGATTTTCGCATCGAGGCCGATTTGCACGAAAAGTGTCAGAAGATTCCTGGTTGCACGTAGTCGGATCCTGCCCCTGCGTTATATACTCGTATACGTGTATATATATATATATATATATATATATATATATATATATACATATACATATACATATATATATATATATATATATATATATATATATATACACGGACACATCAACATGCATATAGGTATAAGAACAGTGAAACAGTATGTGCATGGATGTTTGTGTGTATGTTTGTGTTTTTGTATGCATGTATGTACGTCTCTACGTATGTGCGTGTGGGTATGTTGGTGTGTTTGTGTGTGTGTATGTAAGCATGTTTTAATTGGGTGCATATGCCATAATGCATGCCCCAGAGTGAGAGCGGTTTTCATCGCACTGTGGCTCAAGACCCGGACTTAGAGAGGGTCAACGAATCGTTCGCCTCCAGTTTGTGGAATGTCTTCTTCCTTAGCGTGCCGAAGATCGGATGGGCCTAAGCCTAAGACGGACCGCAGTAAAAAACTTAGACTTAGACTGTCCCCCAACCTCTACGCTAGGAGAGAAGGAAAGAACGTCCGCAGTGCTGGCAGGGTTCTAGGACATGGGTATTCTTGAGAATTTTTCGTAGAGGCCCTGGCACAATGCACTTTCCCAGTACATGCAAACGCGCACACGCGCACAATCATGCTGAGGTTCATAGGTTCTCAAGATGAGCTTCGTGGACGTCTGAGCGTCCCAGTCCTCCACTCCGAACTGTGCAGCTCAGCTTGGTCCAGTGTGCTGTGCGTGTCACGTGAGCCCTTAACCCCAAGCCATGTAGCAGTAGTAGTAGTGGTAGTGGTAGTGGGTAGTGGTAGTGGGTAGTGGTAGTGGGTAGTCGTAGTCGTAGTGGTGGTGGTAGTAGTAGTAGTAGTGCCAGTAGTAGCAATAGTAATTGCAGTAGCAGTAGTAGTAGTAGTAGTAGTAGTAGTAGTAGTAGTAGTAGTAGTAGTAGTAGGAGTAGTAGCAGCAGCAGCAGCAGTAGTAGTAGTAGTAGTAGTAGGCGGTAGTAGTAGTAGCCTTTGTAGCCTTTGTGCGCAGCGGTCCAGTCGACCGCCTAGCGGCGGCGTAAGAGAGCAGACGATTTCCGCCCGGCGCCATTCAGCACGCAGCATTGCTGCCTCGGAAACGCCCTAATGTCCAATGTCACCGCCTCGCAAGGCCTTTTAGCATGACAAAGGGATCACGTCAGAATGCGAACTGCAATTAGTGTTGCACGTAGCATACATCAGCAGATAGCAATCACTAGCTTGCGTTGGTGACAGAGCTCGCTCATGTCTCCCACTGCGATTGTCATCGCAGCTCCACATGTGAGACCCTGCGAACAGTTGTGCCGTGTCATGGCCCGTCTGTGGATGCATGCCATGATGAGTGATGTTGCCACCAGCTGATATCGCATGACTCGAACTTGCATCTGGTCTCCTGCAAAAATGGGGATCGCGAGGTCGCGATCCACATCGATCGGGTCCCTGCGCTTGGTGATGCGATCATTCGACTTGTGGAAGCGCTCCACTTGAAAGGTTAGCACTGGGTGTGGAGCCGAAAAAGCGTGGACCGCCTTTTGCGCCCCCGACCAATAGTCCAAGAGCGACTGTACCTGGATGCGCACATCGAGACCCGGGCGTGTTCGCAGCAGTACGAGTGTCACTGGCTGAGTACATAGCGCCGTGTCGCGTACTTGGAGTTGCCCCTGATAAATCCGGCGAGCTTCCCACTGCCCCTGGAACAGATCGATGGCATGTGTCTGACAAAGGAAAGAGAAAAACTCAGCGACATCGTGTTGCCGGTGATGGTCTCGCCACCCCTCAATTAAAGCACGCCAGTGCTTGTCCTTCAGGAGGTTCTTGGGGTTGTGACAGTGATGAGTCTGCAGTGCCTGAAAGAAGGTGCGTCCTGCCCCCATGGTTGCCAAATAAGCTGGCCGGAGTACAAGTAGCCAGTAGAAGACCTGAACGACCGAGTTCATGTAGCAAGCATTGCCGCTGTTGGTGAGAACCAGCCTGGGAGCGGAGATCAATGAATCTTGAGCATCTCCTTGATCTTGACAATGCCCGGGCTGGGCTTGAAGGTCTCCTTCCTGTATGCAATGCCGCCCAACTGAAGAACAGTACATCCCTGAAGAGCCAACAGCGAGCCCCAGGCTTCCAGACTCTGAGGCGTTCGGATGGCAGGTCCATCGAGAATGTCGTAGATGGTTTCGGTGAGGCGCCTTTTGCAGCCGAAGCGATGCACCAAGTCCGGAAGCAACAGAAGCTGAGTGAGCTTCTGCAAGTGCGAGGCCACCTCCTGATCCGTGATGGGCTTGCGGGACTTGTCCTCGACCAGGTGTTTGACCGCCGGGTCCCAGTACTGGAACTTCCAGCCGACCGCTGGATCTCGTGCAAGTGCAAAGTCCTCTTCCTTGCAGGCCGGGTCCAGCCTGATGCCTAGCTCGTTGAAGACCGCCGCCGCCATGATCGCCTTCAGAGGTTGCTGTCCAGGCGTCCATCCCGGGTTCTCGCTTTGTTTCTTCTGAAATTGCTGGGCTGTGCGGTACAAATGGCACAACATGTTGTGCTCGCCCGGCTTCATAAAGAAGATCAGCGCATGATCTTGTCGGAGCACTTTGATCTCTTCCTCCTGCCTGATCACCTGTCTTGCTAAAGAAATCAGTAAGGAGAACTCCCGGGGCGCCTGCTCGTTGAAGTGATCGCGATGTGGAGCTCGAGGGTACTGCCGGCTCTGTGGTCTTCTCCGCTTTTGTGCTGCACCCTCCTGCTTCAGCTCGCCGAAAAACTCCGCCAGCTCCGAGTTGTCTGTCCTGATGTGTGAGGCATAAGACCGCGCGCTGGATGAGGCATAAGACCGCGCGCTGGAAGATGACCGTGCATTTCATGATGTTTTCTCGCCAGTCCTTGCAGCGAACATGGCAGAAATGACAGGTAGGGCAAGCAGTGTTCGTTGTATCAGCGCTTTGACACGTCCTCCTAAGTCACGAAGGATGTCCGCGTGACTGTGCTGAAAGTGTCGTTTCATGGTCTTGTGCGATGCCACCCACTGTCCACATAATGCACAGGTCTGAAGAAGGCGTCCAGTGATGTCAGGTAATCGAATGAAGGCATTTAGACCCTTCTTTACTGCAGCGTCTATCTCTGGAAGCTGACAAATGGACTGTGTAGGAGCTGTGACCACGTGCTGTGTCCGGCGCCGTGTTCGGCGTTAGGCTAGATGGCAGGTGATCACATGCAGAGGTCTGCTGTGTCTGCTCGTAGAGATAGTTCGGGCATCGATTGTCAGTGATGTGCTGGGGGAGAGTTTGCCATCTGCTGAACTTCTTGTTGCAAAACCGACATGTCGGTGGCCCTCCGGCCGAGTGCATGCATTTATTGAAGACGATGTGTATCTTGTCGGTATGCTTGTGGGTGCGTTAAGCATGAGTTTTCAACGCTGCTTGCGTAGGCAACATGTCTTCGCAGAAAGGACAGGCCTATTGAAAAGTCTCCATCTTGTCTTCCCGCTCAGTCTCAGGGGAGCATTGTTGCAGCCTGTTGTGCAGGTGTACATGCCACTGATCATCAAACATCCAATCCGCTGAAGCTGAAGCCTGCTGGCTGTTGATGGCCCGGCTGAGCTCCCTGTGCAGATCGTCGAGGGCCTTGGGAATGTGGTACTTGGAGATGATGGTCTCATGAGAATCTCCGGTGAGATGGGCCTGGTTGTTGACGATGGCCCGAACGTGTTTCATAATGGCTCGCTGTAGTTGACAGGCCTGATCACCAGAAAGCCCACAAGTGGAGAGACCGTACATCATAGTGGAGTACACGCAGCTCTTCCAGACGCTCAGCTTGTAGGATATACTAACTTTGGAGGAATGAAGAATTGAGGCCAGTGCCCAGCGTCGTCCATGTGCTTTTTGTATGCGGTGTCGAAGCCCCTGACGTTCGAACTGAGTGTAAGAGATGATGAGACCAAGATACTCGGCCTGTGGCACCAAAGAGAGCCACTGCGAAGGGTCTCCAGGCATCAGAAGTAGGCGACGTCCTGTGGGATGTTTCCGGACATAGTGCGTGTAGATCCTATGTTTCATATGTCCGACGACCTTGAGGATGGCTTCGGTCTTTTCGAGGTTGATGCGCAGATGAAATTTCCTGAAGCAGGCGAACAGTATGCGGAGTTCATTCATGAGTTGGTCGAAGTTGAGGCCTGAGGAGAACCGCCGCCGGAGGTGCGTGTCATCCGCGTACAACGTAAGGTGTGATCGCACCCATCCTTCATGTATTTGGGCATCTATGGACGCACAAAGAAGTGCTGTTACTGCTGCCCACAGTATGGGCGAGGCAGTACATCCTTGTCGCAACCCCCACTTTGGGTGAACGTAGCCTTTCATTGCTTATGCCGAAACAAGTACCGCACTTGCGAGAGCCATACAAGAAGAACGTCCTGAACAGCAACGCTGACTCCCGCAAAGTGGAGCGCCTTCTGGACATCAGCTCATTGGTTATTATCGAATGCTGCAGACAGATCTAGGCTGAGCTGTAAGCCGCCACTTTCTCCAATGTGTCCTTGTCCCGCATGTTTCTGGTGGATATTGACCGGAACCTTGCAACAATCTTCCCGAACACGATGACAGTGTTCGTAGACTTGACGACCTTGAATGTAGGCACTTGGGGGGTACCGGCGAATCAAGTTCATGATGTCGGTCATGGCTTGTTCAATCAGCGAAGACATGACACAGTTGCCCAGAGGTGATTGTACTCCAATGGGTCTCCAATCAAGCGGGGAGCTAGATCTACCGTGGGCCTTTGGAAGCAAAGACACATCGGCGTCAGACCAGCCTTGATGGACCTTCGGGCACGACCCGTGCCAATCTTCAGCTAGTTGTGCTGCCACCACAGGAGCAAGTGCTTGGTTGCAGGCCTTCCACACGACGGCCGGAGCATCACCCCTAGGCACCGCTTTCCGTGGTTTGAGCTTGCCAAGATGGTATGCAATGATTGAGGCGTCCACAATGACCCCGTCGGCGTCTTCAAGATGGAAGGTGGTGATGACGTGAGGTTCCTGCTCGCCGTACCGCTCTCCGTAGGCCTTTAAGATCCAGGAAATTTCGTCTTCAATCGGTATCATGTGACCTTCCCGGTATAGCAGTAGCAGTAGCAGTAGCAGTAGCAGTGGCAGTGGTAGTGGTAGTGGTAGTGGTAGTCGTAGTCGTAGTCGTAGTCGTAATCGTAGTCGTAAGCACTCCGGCTCAGCTGTGTCCCAGCAGCGGGACTCATAGTTGTGGAGGTGGTAGCATCTATGTCATTCAGCAAACCTTAGCGGTGGAGTCCGGCTCCGAAACGTGATGATGACATTTCTGGTGCAGCGTGCCGGGGTGCCTCTTGGTCCCAACAAAGGGCGCATAGGTCGACTGAATGCCTTTGCCCCTTGCCTGCGAACGCATCAGTCTCTGTGCCCGCCAGCCATACCACTGCGGACTCCTGTACCTCTGCCTTCGTGCCACTGTCTGTGGGCACGGAGAGCTAGCTTCGTTGCAAGTGCGCGTCTCCCAGCAGGCAGGAGTTGGCGCAACTTTTTCCTGCAGCTGGCGCAAGCAAGACGTGGATGCCACCAGCATTCCTCCTGGGCGCGCGCCGTCAGGCCCCATTGAGTGCACGCTCGCCGGCTGGGTGCCTCTTGGCCCCAACAAAGGGCGCATGGGTCGATTGAATGCCTTTGCCCCTTGCCTGCCAACGCGTCAGTCTCTGTGCCCGCCAGCCATACCACCGCGGACTCCTGTGACCGGTGAAAGGCTACCTCTGCCTTCGTGCCACTGTCTGTGGGCACGGGGAGCTAGCTTCGTTGCAAGTGCGTGTCTACCAGCAGGCAGGAGTTGGCGCAACTTTTCCTGCAGCTGGCGCAAGCAAGACGTGGATGCCACTCAGGCCGCCCCATTGAGAGCACAGTGCCGCACCTTCTTGTTGATAGCCGGCCCGGTCCCAAGTCCGGGGTGGGATGCCGACTGACGACTCTACTTATATTGCTACATTGTCAGGTGTCCCACAGTGTGAGGGTTCCAGCTCTCTCCGTTGGAGCTGGGGAAGGCAACTTCCTTGCCTATCCGCGACGACTTCAAGTGCCGAAGCTAAACGGAGTACAGGTCACAGATGGGAAGCAGGAACCTACTCATCAGTGGAATCGATCTGTCAAGAGATTTTTTTGTGCGAGCTTGCAATAGAGCTATTCGACATGGCCAAGCGCAACCCTTGTACCTGTGTACCTTTCGTTTCCTTCAGATACCCGAAGAGTGTGTAGCTGCAGATCATCGCCGCCTTGTCCCGAATGCTGACCGAAAGCCGGCGGCGGCAACCTACCCCATCCTGGGATGGGATGGCCCGCATTGGGTCCCGGCCCCACGTATGCTTCGAGATGTGGTCTGGACTCTGACGCTACGTCCCTCCAGGTCACAGTTAGTAAGTGCGTTTCGTGTTTTTGTTCACGTATGTTTTAGAAGGCGTGTGAATCTGTAGCACATCGCAGCACTGGCTCTAGCACTTGAGTCTTCTCGAAAAGCGAGATTTAGCCGTAGCTACTGCCCTGTAGCCTACCTGTCTCTGCCTTAGAGCGCAGCCATGTTGCCGGCGCATGTAGTTGTGCCCCTCACCATGTTGCAGTGGGAGCTTGATCAAGCCCCGCCTTCGCCCAGGCCTCCGCCTTTGCCTCCGCGGTGGATTCGTCCCCCGGATTTTGCCTTTGCCCCAGCCAGACTCGCCTTGCATGACTGGAATTGGTATGTGATTACATTCACCGAATGCTTTGCCTTGCAGCCGCATGAGGGCCAGCCTTTGGAGCCCTGCCTCCAGGAATTCCTTTTTTCCTGGACAGTTTGCTTTCGTATTCTCATTTGCCTGGAAGTGCGTGAATGGCTCCCCTTAGTTCTAGCCGCCGACGAGTGCCATCAGCTCATGGTTGAGATGCTCTTTTGAGCTCTCTTGCCACTCAGGTAGCCGCCGGGACCTCAGCCATGGCCTTGCCTCAGACTGACCCATATTTTCTGCCTTTGCGAATTTTGCCGTATCAGTGGCATTGGCCAGGCCTCCTAGATGCCTTGCCACTTCCAGGTTTCATGGGACAGCCTCACAGCTCTTGCCTGCAGGACCTTTTGCTCTCAGGCACCGTCGGGCCGCGCATCTTGTTATTTGTAGGTGGGTCTTCTTGGGTGCCTTTAGCCCTGCTTTCTCAGGAGACGCATGAGTACATTGTGTCGCACTTGGATATTTCTGACTGACTGCCCGGCCCAGGTCTGCTGTCGGCGCCCTAGATGCCTCCCTCGGGCTCAGCCTGGCTCGGGCCCCGGCCTGCAGAGCCGGACTCTGAGCTCCCGGGCTTCCGCTCAGCCAGCCTTTGCCCAGCCGCCAGCTCCGCCTCAGCCACAGCCTGCTCAGTTGCCTTTGGGGGGAGGATACCAAAGCTACCATTTTCTCCCCCCCGCATATTTCGAGCGTTTTGCCCTTTCCCTTCAGGCTCAGGCAGTGTATGGCTAGCCCCTCATAGCCCGCCACCTCCCACCAGGTCAGCGAGTTCACAGGACTCAAGCCTTGATTCAGCTGTGCCAGGCTTGCGTTATCGCCATCCGTTGCCTGTACCGCCTCTTTGGCTCCTTCAGCCGCCTCTCTACAAGGTGCTTTGGTTCCCTATTCCCTACCAAGGACCTCTGTGAGCCTTTTCTTGGCTGGAGCCTTGAGGGCCTTCTCTTCGGAGTCGCGCCCTGTGCCAATATACTTCTGTTCGCAAGCTCTAGCCGAGAAGTTGCTGCCTTGTGCCTTCTAAATAAGGCATGCCACGACTACGTAGCAGAACGCATATCCAAGGCCCGTGGGTGACACGGCTCTTACGCCTTACATCCCGGGCCCTCAGCCGGCTGGTCCTTTGCGCGTTCAGCACATGGGAGCGTATGCCTTGCTCTCTCTTATCAGCACAAGCCTGCTCGAAAGCCAGTTAAGCCCAGCCGGTTCCTGAAGCTTTCCATGAGCCCTTTCCTGCAGTTGGCCCTTCTCCTCCGTGCTGCCCCCCCAGGTTTCTTTGAGCCTCGGCCAGCACCTCAGCCTCCCAAGCCGATTCGAGCCTGTGCCAAGATGCTAGTCAGGGCAGGTCTTCGTTGTCCTTCATGCTTTCAAATCAAACAGCCCTTCCTGTCTTCAGGTCAACAGCCCTCCGTCCCGCCCTCTGCATCACCTGCCTTCAGTGCCTCATCATTCGACGGTCAGCCCGACTCAGCAGATTTTTCAGGTTCTACCTGATCTTCGCAATCGCCGCCAGCCCGGGCCTTGCCTTCATTGCACGCAGCCGGCCGCAGCTTGCCTATGTAGCTCTTTCGGCTGAAACATCATGAGGGGGCACCAGCAGCCCCACCGCCAGGATCAGCGTGCTCAGCGCTCTCCTTGGCCTTCCTACGCAAATAGCCCTGCCCTCCAATGGAATCAGGGCCAGCCAACTGCCAATATGACCAACCTCTCGGCCATGGGCCGTATGAATGCAGGTTTGTCTGGCCCCCTAGCCTTCGACCCTGATACAAGCTCCGCCTATGACGCATTGCAGCCACAGCCTTCTACCCAGGACTTCAGCCAAGAGCCCACTGAAGAGCCGACAGTGCAGTCCCTTGCAGAACGGCTTCGATCCATGGAAGCTCGCATCGGCATCTTAGAAGCCGACCGCCGTGGGGCACAGCAAGCCTTGTGGCACCATAGCCGCCGAGCCCATGAACAACCGCGCCTTCGCTGCCTTCTTTCGCCCTGGGTCTTTATCAGTGCCAAGATAGACGCCGTCAGGATCCGCCTGGACCAGACTTACGCCAGGGTAGCCGGGTTGCTCCTGACCCTTCAGCAAGCCTTCCCTACTATAGCCGTCTACTTCACGGAGGCAGCCGTGGATGCATGCCAGTATCAGGGACCCTCAGCCTTACTGGACTCCGAAGGAGACCCAGAAGCATAGCCTTCCAAAGCCCGCCTTGCATGCCTTGACAACAGACATATGCAGCATTGGCATTTGCATACTGATGCGGCTTTCGCCATCCTTGCCCTACCCAGGTCTCGCCTTCTTCAGGCCGGGGTTTTTCATTCACAAGCACTTGCTGCCCTCCATGCCCTGGGCCAGGTCACATGCCCTCCAGCCGCTCGAAGCTCAGAGGACTCCTGCGTGCAATTGCCTCACGATGCAGTCTGCTTTCCTGAGCGACGAGCATGGACACTCCCCAGAGCATTTTCGATCACAGCGCCTATGGGAGCTTCAGCGTCAGCCTCAGCCATGGCGTCTGACCACGATGCCTTCGCCGACTGGCTGAAGACGTTGGCCCCAGATGAGTTAACCAAGCTCAAAGCCTTGCATTCCGTCTCGGCACAGACGGCAGCCGACACAGCCGTACAGGATGATGCTCGGCCTTGCGATAGTTCTTCCAGCCTATCCCCACGTAGCCTTCTTGTCTACCAGAACCAGGAAGCCTTCTACCATGCACAAGACGGATGTTATACAGGCCCTGTTCCAGCTTGTTTTGACTACGTCCCGCCTCAGGACGTGGAGGACCTTGACGAAGCCGACACGGCCCAGCCTTCCCAGACCGAAGCGGCTCAGCCTTCCCAGCCTTCAGTACCTGCAGCGGACGCCGAGGCAGCTGCAGTTACAGAGCAGCCCATGGAGGAGCCTTCTTCCCCTACAGCCTTTCATGCCACACCACAGGCGGGCCTTTATTCTATGATGGGGCAGCTCATCGACATGTCAGCCGTCGTCACAGCAGCCACACACCAGCAGCCTTTCCCACTGCTGTTCTTTGATCCCGAGGCCCAGTCCAAGCCGATCAACCGCCACGAGCCCCATAGACTGGGTTAGCCCAAAAGTTAACTATTAGTTAAGATTTTGGCTGGAGCCAAAATTTTAACTAAACGGAACCCTACAGGAAGGACGCAGGGAGCAAAAAGGGAACACGTAGATATCCAAAATCACAGTTTTGAAATGGCGCTGTGATTTTGGATATGCTCAACCTGTGATTTTGGATATCATATCCAAAATCACAGGATTTAGTTAACTCGTTTGGGCCCGGGCGAGGCCGAAACTTCGACGAAACTTCGTCGAAGTTTCGGCCCCTCACTGGTCGAAGTTTGAAGGGTCACAGGTCGAAGTTTGAGGGCTGCAGGTCGAAACTTCGATGGGGCTTTCGTCACAGAAATGCAGCATCTTTTGTGGTTTATATTCTCGGTAATCAGCTTTTTTTCTGGTCTTAACAGGGAAGGTAATTCATCAGATCTTTTTCTGGGATCTTAACAGGGAAGGTAATTCATCAGATCTTTTTCTGGGGTCTTAACAGGGAAGGTATAATTCATCAGATCTTCTTCTGGGGTCTTAACAGGGAAGGTATAAATCATCAGATCTTCTTCTGGTCTTAACAGGGAAGGTATATAATTCATCAGATCTTTTTCTGGTCTTGACAGGAAAGGTATACTTCATGAGATCTGTTTCGGGTCTTGTAGCAGGAAGGGCAAAGGTTTCACTTGGTCTGTCTACATCTGTATACAGTCTCTCCGGGTCTGGAACTTGTATAGGGCTGGGCCCCTTATACGGTAGAATACAACAACATATAATATAATATAGTAGAATATATAATAAAAGCATATAAAAAAATTTAGAAAGAGAGAGGGCGAGAGAGAGAGAGAGAGAGAGAGAGAGAGAGAGAGAGAGAGAGAGAGAGAGAGAAAGAGAGCGAGAGACATGCCCTTTGGGTTTGGGGACTGTACATAAAGGGTTGAGCCCTCAGCACAAAATTGTCTACTCTCATGGTCTGTGTAGGTACAACCTCTTTTTCTGGGTTTACACTATAGAAAAAAGGTTTGTAGAGCTCGTAAGGCTGAGAGCCTCTGCTACTCTCATGGTCTGGGTACATGGTGTGACTCGTTTGGACAAGGTGCTTGTTAACACACAACAGTAAGAACCACGTGATAACACAGTAAAGTCTCAAAATCCCTCTCGGTTTCGCACTCATATATGGTTTGTGTAGATATAAGCTCTCTGGGTTCACGAACCTCCTCTCGCTTTCCGGTATATCTTCTTGGTGTGTCGCATACACACACACACACAAGTCTTCAGGGTCCATATACAGACAGACTCTCTGGGTTCAGGGCTTGCAGGCTTGAGGTTGTGAGTCTTTCTGGACATATATTGTGTTGTGTACTAAACAGACAGAAAAACACCTTGAGAGACAGAATAACACCTTGAGAGTACTTGTGTGGTGGAAATAAAGAACCGTCTTTGTTCGGAGAGTCATCTCGCAATGACATCGTATCACGTTTTTTTCAAGGCTTCGTGAGCTGCAGGTGCATCGCCAGGCGGTACTTTCTGGCCATTTTGTTGACCACAGTCACCGGCTTGACGCCTCTACTGCACGATTGTGCGAGATGCTGCATGTGTCTCATGAGGTCTTCTCCCGAAAAGCACCATACCTTATACATGTTTGTGTTGGTTGGCGAAGAGATTTAGAATCAAAAATGCAAAGCGGTGCTGCCAACACTGGTGGAGGCACCAGGCGGGGGGACACACAATCGGCATAGTCTGTGATGTGCTGCAGCAAGTGGAACTTGCTGGTGATATCAAAGAGCTGAAGGCCTTCCCTTGGTGGATTCAACGAAGCACACACAATTCTACAAACTAGATTAACTAGATGTCGTAACAACAAAAGGAAAACCCTAAGTCTGCATGCACCAGGCTCTCTGCGAAGTGTCTTGCAACGGCATTATACACCAACAACATGGCCCTGGCAGACTCCCGGAATTCCCGAGCTGCCGCTTCCGGCAACACCCAAAGTGTTTTGTGCTCGCTCAAGAGGTCTTCCATCTTGACATTCATCCGGAGCATGAGCAAGATCTGCTGGTGAGTCTGGATGTGTGGCTTCATACACTGCTCCCATACATGGAGAAGTGCCCTGCCGAAGTTCTTGAGCTCATAACCTTTGCCCCTGAGTTTGGGGTAGCCTGTTTTCCGAACAAACATGCTCAATTTGCCCAGAGATCGGTATCGCCTGCTTGCTGGTGTCTTGCTCTGCTTGTAATACCGTTCAATCCTGCTCCAGATATCCTTGAGGTTGTTCAGAGGGCTGGCACTGAGGATCACATGGGTCAAAAGCCACAGAATGGATCCGAACAACCACTGGTCCGTCCCCAGGTATTTCGTGTGGAGGTAATCAAGAGAGACGGTATGACAGGACGTCCCGGGAAGACGGAACAGTGGTGATTTCGATCGCCCACCCCATGCTCGCCAGGCACTAGGTGTCCATACCGTAGATCGCCACGGTGCGTCAGAGTTAAAGTTCGCCCACGTGTTTTCGCCGCTGCCCGTGGCCCTGCATAGTGGACAGGGATTCGTTGCCGAGCTGAAGTGGGGCAGATTCAGGACACCAGCGAAGTAATCAAGGTCACCGATCAAGCAGAACAGGAGACAATAAAATCCGCCGGCCAAGGGTTTCAATGCCTTTTTCTGCTCCGGCGACCCTTTGGGGTACCTGTGATTGTCGAGTTTAGGGATGTGAGTTTCAGTGTGCTTAAGGGTTTACGGGGTGCATGGCAAAAGTATTAGGCTTTACGGTTGGTTTTCTTTCACAAACAACAAAGATACAAAACACCGTCTACTAGCAGAAGAACACAACGAACAAGCAACAGAGGGATGTAGACTGATACACATACATATTTTGTACCACAATATATATATATATATATATATATATATATATGTATTTATATTTATATTTATATTTATAATTATATTTATATTGATATTTATATACATATATATATAGACAAACACACACGAAAGCAGCTTGTGTGATAACATGTTTACATATATTGCTGAAACTTAAATGAACTCTGAGTTGCTTTTTGCCATTCCAATCTGCATCAGGCCACTGCCCCCGGCTTAGCCACAAGAAACTCCAGGCAAGGATCGTGAAAAAGGTATGCATGGTGTGGTGTCCGTTTTCTGCCACCTTGAACTTTTCCATACAACCGTATATCCAAAACATGCGGTCCTGAGTGCTTTGGGCTGTGGCGAGCATGCTGAACCAGCTAAATTCCGTTTGCTTCGACACCCAACATTTGCCTAGTCCGGTGCACGGGACGTCGTCGCCGTGAAGGCCGACTGGCACACACTTGCTGCGAAAATCGCTTCTGGTTTTGAGTGGGTGATCTACAACCCCAGGGTGATTGGCCACTGAATCCCAGAAAGCTGGAATCTCGGAGGCATCTGGCACCATGGACTTCATCCAGCCCTCGCCGTACTCATTGTACAAACTGGCGAAGGTCTCATGCGGGAGGAACATCGCCTGTGGTTGCTCGTTGAGCGGCGACTTGAAAGGCAAGTTCGCAACGGTGGGTGGAGGTAGTTTAGCACCTGGTTCCACCAACTTCATGAGATCTTCGTGGCACTTGGACGGGTATCGTCCACTAGAGCCGATGCCAGCGAGCTTGACCAAATCCTCTGGGATATCCTCCGGTCGAGCCGCCTTCTTGAAATCCTGCACAGTCAAGCTCGCTAGCTTTTGAACTTGCTGTGGTGAGTAAGATCCCCAAGCGAACTCGGACACCAAATGTTGAGCGAGTGCACTTGTACCAAATCCAGCGGCTTGTTCATCTTGTTCTCGTTTCCGTTTTCTCTGCTGTATTCCTCCAGCTCTCATGGTTCTTGACAAGCACACATATACGGTCGGGGTGAAACGAAAAAATCTCTCAATGTATAATCACAGGTGTGGGAACCCTTGCTGTAGATACCTTCGAGAGACCTTGAGAGCAACTATATAGGGTTTGAGGTTTAGGTGCCTTTAGAGCAAGTGTGTGGGTTGCATATATATCCATATAACTATACATACATATAAAAGTATTACCTTGAGAGCTTTTCTGGGTTCTGTAGAGCTTGTGGGGTTTGTCTACATAGGAAACCTTGAGAGGGACTGGGTTCTACGGAGTTTGAGATTTTTACCTATGTCTGTGTAAATACCTTCAAAAGACCTTGAGAGCAACTGTAGGGTTTGAGGCTTATAGGGACCGTGAGAGCAAGTGTGGATCGTATGTGTATGTATATATACACTTTTATATGTTACCTTGAGAGCATCTGGGTTCAATTTAGTGTTTGTCTACATGCATGAAATATTGAGAGGAACTGGATTCTAGGGAGTTTGAGGCTTTTTTGTCTATGTATGTGTAAATACCTTCACAAGACCTTGAGAGCAGCTGGGTCGTAGATCTACTTATATATTTAACTTGTTTCTCGAGAACATTGCTATTGCTCTACTTTACACTATTATATTTTATCATCACAATATATTGCAAATTGTTAAACTATATTCTCGCTTTATGTTATTTAACGAAATCTTCAAGGATCGAAGTCTCTTGGTCGGAGCCTTTGCATACGTGCCGGGAAGAAACATCTCCGATAAAGGTGTTGGTGGTAGGACGAATGACCTGGACAGGCAAGCGGTTGGGGCTGAAGCTTGCCCCATGGGGTGTATTCCCGCATCAATCGCACACCGGCCCACACCAATAGGAGACTAGTATGAAATCTCGGGCTGATACATTAAACAAATGAAACCTTGTGTGAGCCTTGTTTGAGATAGGAAAACCAACAACCCAGCGATGCAAAGGAATGTGTAATCCTGTACACCACCCCGAAACTCAATACAGTATCTTCTGGTGCTGAAACATGTAGCTTGAAACCTCGAGCTTTGTAGCGAAACTCCATACATACATAAGTGAAACATTCCATACATACAAAGTCTTCTCACACTGAATGGACCCTGAAACCTCGTGCTATGTGCTGAAACTCCATACATATACAAAGCCTTCTCACACTGAAACATGGACCCTGAAACCTCATGCTATGTGCTGAAACTCTATACATACAAAGTCTCTTCTCACACTGAAACATGGACGGCGAAATCTCATGCGATGTGCTGAAACTCCATACATACAGAGTCTTCTCACACTGAAACATGGACCCTGAAACCTCATGCTATGTGCTGAAACTCCATACATACAGAGTCTTCTCACACTGAAACATGGACCCTGAAACCTCATGCTATGTGCTGAAACTCCATACACATACAGAGTCTTCTCACACTGAAACATGGACCCTGAAACCTCATGCTATGTGCTGAAACTCCATACCTACGAAGTCTTCTCACACTGAAACATGGACGGTGAAACACCGAAACATGGACCCTGAAACCTCACATGCTATGTGCTGAAACTCCATACATACATAGTCGTCTGAGAAACATGGAGCCTGCAAACTGCTTTTCCTACCGAAAATGCATACCTGAAACATTGAGCCTGAAGTCTGCAGCTATATATGTGAGTTACACATGAATCAACAGCCACCCTCAAACTACATCCTGCTGCTGAGTCTTTGGTCTTTGGCACACATACAGATGATGCCTCAGTCGATTTGCCAAGCGAGCGAGCACAGGCGCTAAAGCCAGGCAGCATTCAAGTACCCTCCAGGTACATGCGACAAAAGAGTAAAACTGGCCCTCGAGTTGATGCCACCCTCTGGGTTCTCACAGTGTGTGTGTGTGCTCTCATAGCTAGAAACACAAGCAACAAAGCTCTGGGTATTCAGGATGTTCCATAAAAGGGGATATGAGGGCTGTAAGGGCTTATAAACAGACAGTGTAGACACAGTTTACACATAGCTACATGTTCATGTATGGCATGCACATGACACAGACACCAAAACGTGAGACCGTGTGGCACCCCTATACGGAGCAATGAGCCTACTTCTTGGTAGTCTTAGAAGCAGCTCTCACAAGACCTTTGGAAACCTCGATGAGCTCGGTCTGGGCTTGGGTTTGCTCTGTGATCTCCCGGATGAAGTTGTCTAACCCGGACCTCGTGACTTCCTGCTGGCTGGGCAAAAGGTTGAACTTCAACAGGTGCTCGATGGACAAAGCGGCGGATTGGGCTTTGGCATAGCTGCCTGTCAACTCCTTGACCCTGGCATCCCCCAATGCACCGGGGTTGTTCCTGGTGAGCTTGAGTGCATCCGTTGCCAAGCGATTCTGCGACTGCAAAGCGGCATTGAGCATCTTGATCGTGTCCTAGGACATAACCCCATCTTGAATCGGATCATCCTTGCAGCGATCCCACCCCCAGTTCATCTTCCGCATGATGTCAGCGATGACCTCTGCCTGATCATGCCTGCCCTTCTTCTGCCGCTGAATGCCGTTGGTCTCACTTCGGCCCACCTCCCTGCCCACAACCATCTCCTTGTGGCACCAAAACTTTCGACCCTCGCCATCCTTGGTCTCAAAGATGTCACCGTCCTCGTAGGCCTGATCCATGGCAGCTTGGTTGCCTTGGAAGTACTGCCAGAGAAACACTGACTTCGGCAACCCTTTCTCCTGCTCCTTGGTGAACTTCTTGTCGTAGATGTCCAAGGACTGTTGGAAGAGTGGATCTGCTGTGCTCAGGTCGAACCCGCCGTCGGATCGCTTCTTGAAGACCGTATTGATAACTGTGGTTTGGTGCTTTCTCTTGCTGGTGCCGGCCGGAACGGTGTTGTAGAGCTCGAGCAGGTGGTCAGGCAGCTGCTTTTTGTCGGCCATCTTGGCCCACTTTTCACCCTTACCCTTGTCACGTTTCTCCTCGCCCTTCTCGCCGTTGGTCAAGGCCAAGGTTGTAACCTTTTTAGGGTCCTTAGAGGAAGAGGAAGCCAAGGCTGCACTGGGCCGCTTCATCTTGGGTGCCATGGCTGTCAGGCTCTACGTAGGAAGCAGGCACAACTCAACTCGCGGTTTCGCCAAAGGACTTCCACGGCATGTGCATGTGACAACACAACATGACAACATGAAAGCCGTGCAAAGCAAGCACACAGCCAACACAGCCGTGCAGTGTGCTCTCAGGGTGCTCTCAAGGTCCTTGCTCTAGTACTAATACTACTATACTATACTACTACTATACTACTACTACTACTATACTATACTATACTATACTATACTACTACTACACTACTACTACTACTACTACTACTACTACTACTACTACTACTACTACTGCTACTACTACTACTACTACTACTACGACTACTATACTACTATAATAGTACAATACTACTTCTTCTACGTTCGAGTATACCCAATACCCAGTACCCACGATACTTGTATTATACCTACTGTACCTACTATATAGTTGTTATCGGATACTCCCATAGGATCGAAACACTTTTTTCTCGCATATCCCTCGGAACTTGATGGATGTAGCTTTTGTTGCGGCTGCAGAGGGAGTGTCTAGGCTAGATCACGAGACAGTTGGGGATCGAAGCATTTCGCAGGATGTGATGACCGACAGCCCACAATGCTCTTCAGTTTCCGAATACCAGACAAACGAAGTACCGGATGTCGGGTGTCGATTGAAACCGACTAGACAATGATTTTGTTCTCCAGGACACCAATAACTCATAGGAATTTCTAGACTGTGGACCACTGAAGCATGTAAGTTTCGTAGAAAGCACAACACCATACCATCGAAGTTTGATCGAATTTTCGACGGAATTTCGACATGCTAGGTCGAAGTTTGATCGAAGTTTCGACGAAACTTCGACCCCCCAAGGTCGAAGTTTCGACACCTCCAAGTCGAAGTTTCGACACCCTACCGGTCGAAGTTTCGACACCCGAGGTCGAAGTTTGTAAGTTGTGATATTACAATTCACTGTAAGGGTAGCACTTTTAGCAAATTGGTGTCGAAGTTTCGGCTCGAAACTTCGACCTAGGGTGTCGAAACTTCGACCTGGGGGGTGTCGAAACTTCGACCTGGGGGGTGTCGAAACTTCGACCCGGGGGGGTCGAAGTTTCGACGAAACTTCGACCAAACTTCGACCGAGTCTGGTGGATCACTTGCATTTATTGAACTGATTTTCCGTTCCCTGCTGCTACACGGAAACGAAAAAATCAAACGAGCCGGTACCACAACAACAAAAAAATGTCCTTACTCTTTGCTCCCTTCTTTCTCTCTCATGGTTTCTGTCTCGCTCAAAGTCACTCTCAGAGTCGCTGCCGGGCAGCCGGTGGGAGAGGCGAAGAACCTGCACACAGGGACGGTAGGTTTAGAATTAAAGAACCGCACGAGCGGCTTTGTGTGTTGCAGGTTTGAAGTTCTAGGGTTTCGACAGATCTAAAGGTTTGAGATTTCTCTGTTTTGGTGTTGTAAGGTTCTAGGTTTTCGGCAGGTTTAGGGGTTTTGGCTTTGTAAGTTTCAGCCAATACAGATGGGGCTGGTTTCTAATGTTCTGGGTTTCGACAGGTTTGGGGTATAGTATTTCTTGTGATAGAGGGCTTTCTGTGTTTCGGGTTTAGATAAGGTTCTAGGGTTTCGACACAGGTTTAGGGATTTGGGATTTGTATAATTCAGCCAAAGTCGTCGGAGGCTGGGCTCATAGAAGCTTGTGGGGATTTGGATTTAAGCTTCGGGGCCGCTTTCGGTAAAGTTCGACCATTGCCTGGGATATTTTGTTGTTTGCATATATCGACCCGAAAACCTTAAAACCCTGTAACCCTAAAGCCACCAAACCCTAAAACCCAAACCCTAAAACCCTTAAACCCTAAAGCCCTAAACCCTATAACCCCTAAACCCTCAAACCGTCTATATCAAGCCCTGAACCCTAAAACCCTAAACCCTTAAACCCAAAAATCTTAAACCCATTAATCCCTAAACCCTAAAACCGTCGATATCAAGCCCTCTAAACCCACATTTTAAAACCCTAAACCCTGAAACCCTAAATCCCTAAACCCTTATAATCCTTAAACCCTAAAACCGTCTATATCAGCCGACCAACCCTGTAAATAGATGAACACACAAGCACACCTCGACCCTGGTAACAAACAGAAGCCCGTGAACCCGACAACACTCCACACCTTAAACCCTGCAACACCGTAAGACTCTGAAATCCGGACTGCGATTCCACATCCTGAGGCTTTGGGGTTTGGGCGCTTTTGGGTCATAATTGTGTGCATGTGCAATCTATCTCTAGGTGAAAATTATTTGTGTATGTAGATGCACATATATATATACATATGTGTGCATACAATTTCAACACATTGTGACTTTGAGGGGGACCAAGAGAGTCATAGAGAGGATTTAGGGTTTAGGATTGTAGGGTCTTAGAATTATGATCTTACATTTATAAGGCTTTGCAGGTGTGGTTTTAGGGTATACAAGGGGTTTCTTTATAAAGGTCTATACAGGTGGGGGCTTATAATTTGAGAGCAAAACAGCACAAACCCTTGTTTCTCACGATCGGTGGTGTCGCGACCGATCCTTCCTCCTCCTCCGCCTCGATGGCGATCGCCTCCTCCTCCTCCTCCCTCTACTCCTCCTCCGCCGTGATCTCGATCTCCGCCGCCGTGTCCGCGATCGCGATGAGCTCGTGGAGGAACAGCTGCTTGAACCTGTAACACCATCATCGCTCACAGCAGGACTCGTCACCGCATGCTCAGCAAAAAAC
>CAJNDT010000804.1:67374-135826 GCA_905221615.1 Symbiodinium sp. CCMP2592 | reverse complement strand
TATATATATATATACATACCACCGACGCCAATACATGCATGTATACCCACGCGCGCACCGACGCACCCGCACAAATACACCCAAAGAAGCCCAACGAAACATACAGACACACACACACAGACACGCACACAGACACACACACACACGCAGACACACACACACACGCACAGAGACACACAGAGACACACAGACACACGCACAGACACACACACACACACAAACACACAGAGACAAGAGACACACAGAGACAGACAGAGACACACATACAGACACACACACACACAGACTTCCACACAGACATCCACACAGACACACACACACACACACGCAGAGACACACACAGAGACAAACACACACACACACAGACACAGACCCGCACGCATGCACACGCACGCACACGTATCGCTCCACCACCCCTTTAACTCACTTGGCACATGCGGGAATTGTCATGTGGGGTTATCCGGTAGTAGTAGAAGTAGTAGAAGTAGAAGTAGTAGTAGTACTAGTAGTAGTAGTAGTAGTAGTAGTCGTAGTCGTAGTCGTAGTAGTAGTAGCAGTAGCAGTAGCAGTAGTAGTAGTAGTAGTAGTAGTAGTAGTACTGGTGGTAGTGCGCTTTGTGGACTGCACAAACGATGTTCGAAAAGCTACGGAAAGGAGCTAGATCAGCAAGATGCTGCGGAAAACCAGTGCTCTGAAGCACAGCATATTATGGAAAATCTGTCTTCTGAAATTCAATATGCTGAGGCTGTGGTAGAAGAGTATGAGTGGAAAACGTGATGTCCAGCACACGATATTGAAGAAATTATGGGTTGTAATCCAGGATCATGCGTAGAAGAAGTGTGTTTGTGCCGATATTGAGGATGGCTGTTGGTAGGGACCACAACGATATGAGAATGTAGTGCCTTGGTAGGCATGGGTTGGAGGGTTCGGGCAAACCTACCAAGGTAACCTTTCGGTCAATCAGATTTTTTGGGCGGGCTGTGGGTTTTGCTTAGAATTTATTTAAGGGGTTTAGGAGGCGGGGCTGTAGGATTTTAGGTAGGGTTCTGGGCTTTAGGCTGGATTGTAGGATATTCTTTCGGGTTATCAAGTTTTCGAGATTGCAGCTGAACAAAGTCGCACCGCAGGGAAGAGGTTTAGGCTTCAGGGTTATAGACGTTTTCGAGTCGAGGGTTTATAGATGCGATGTACGATTTTCTTTAGGGCTATTAGCATTATCGGAGATTTACCCCGGCCGTCCCACAGTAATCCAGGCAGTTAAACACCCACGGCCGTCCCACGGTAGTCTGTAGCGGTTGGGCGCGCGGAAGTCTCAACGAGCGAAGAATAATAACTAACAATAAAATCGAATAACCCCGGTGGAGAACTAGAACCACAGGAATCAATTCCAATACTACTCGAATACAATCTAGAACGAAATTATCTTAATAACCTCCCGAGAAACAAAATGAGTTTTATACCTTATACCCAATAAAATATGATTTCTACAGTTTAAAGTAAGATATATAAACCAATATATACACACATATATATATATATATACAAATTTACTAAAATCCAAAAGAAAAGTATCCTATGAATCAGATTCGAAGAGATGATAAAACAGTATAATAGACATATATATATATATATATATATGCAAATTATGTTTATATTTCTTTCTAGTTAAGAAATCATGTTGAATATCCTAGTCAAACAATTACTTCCGAATCTCTAGTATCTTCGTTTCCATCTCGCACAAGGCACCACAGGCATGAAGGACTGGCTAGCAGATGGACACAGAAGTCAAGCTCAATGCCATCCCAACAGCAACCAACAAACACAACAAGAAATGTCTCAGCCGCAATACTATCGCCCGACTCCCCCCACCGCAAGGGACATTGCCCAGCTGTTTCAAAATGGACACATCTAGCCAGGGATATTACCCCAACCCTTCAATGAGGCACCCAGCAATCCGGATCCACAGTTAACTAGTCAAGACAGATGTGCATCATAGCCAGGAAGGCCTTTGATTCAGTTGAAAATCTTTCCCCATACATTGATTTCATGTTTCCAATTATGCTATCATACTCGGATTCGCCAGATGAATTTGATGTTTCATGGTCGGAGTCAACTAAGAACTCCACGAATAATGCGAGGGAAAACCTAGCTAAACCAGTAGAATACCAAACCTGCCTGTCTCGCATCATTCGCCGTTCACTTGCTTCGGCATCAGCCAAGCCGGCTCGACTCAAACATCGTCTGCAAACGGAACACGAAATCATATTATCAACATCAGAACTGATCAAGCCGGGCAAACGAAACAAGATCCCAAAGAAAGTATGTAACACCATGCCAATTCCATAATGCAACAACTTGATCGGAAAACCCACGTCTGCATGAATTCTATCCTCAAACTCAGCCCACAGGATCTTTTCAAGATCCCGGCGAATTGTGCGGCCCTTTTAAGGCCTCTGGCTGTGCGTTGTGGCATGCGACCTGCAGAAGCATTCTCTGGAGTGAAGCTTGCGAAAACAACTTGTGCAAAACCTCCCTTCCTGTCAGCCGCTTCCCCAACGAGTTAGATGGTCTTCTATGCTGAAATTGCGCGAATTTAGGTCACTTTCTGTTATCACTGCAGGCAGTCCCTGCTTTGAACTATGGCCTCACCGAGAGACACCTGGCGAAATGCATGGTGCCTGAATCACAGTGCACAATTTGGCGGTGGCTTTCCCGACAAAAGTGCTCCTGTGACTCGCCAAGGCGAGTGCATGGTGAATTTCTCTCACCTTTGGACTGATGGGGACAACAGGAAGATGCCTGGAGCCCTTCTGCACCCAAAGAGCAAAACGTCTGTAGTCAAGTGTTCCTTGCTCGCCGAAGCCTAAGTCAACACACGGTCAAAGCCGCATGCTCAGCTGAGCAGGAGCTCAAAAATCTGACTGCATAGTTTCTGCAGCATTCCTGTGGAGTAACTTCTTCTTTCCCTAGTAGAAGGGAATGCACCATGATCCAAGACTATGGCTTGATAACTTGCAGAAGTCAGAATGTTATCAATGCTGTCGATGACAAACTGCACGGACTTCCCAGTGCTAAAGAGAGCAAATTTTTGGTACTATGCCCCTTCTACAAAGCGTGCTTGAGGCATTCGGACTCAGAGTGCGAGTACGTCGGCTTGTTCGCGAACTAGGAAGGAAGGCACCTCGACAGCCGTATCCGTTCCAGAGAATATCACATTCACAAAAGTCGCCGCCCCCGCAACCATTCGCGGTGATGTCGCGTCTGCCGATCGAGGTGATGTCGGAGCGAAGGATGTCGTGTCTGACACTTGCGGCAGGGCCGACTCGATCGTCAAAGTGGCCACAGTGGCCGACACCCAGCCATCTTCGCGACCGCGGTAGACGTGTACCTTGGCATCAACTTCGAAGCGACGCCGGAGGTGGCTGAGGGGCACGTCCCACTGCTTCATCTTTTCACGGTCAGAAAAGGTGAGGTTGTCCAGCACGATGTGGTACTTGGACAAATGCGAGACGAATCCCAAGGGCTCACGCAACACGAGCGCCGGGAGCCATTTCTGCAGCTTGTCCGTGTACACCTCCACGCGAACTCCTTTGACCAGGGGTGCCCGGAGGAGCTGCATCGGGACACGGTCCCGTTGTTGCGCGCGAACGCCGACAAGGAGGCTGTAGAGTGGCAACATGCCCTCTCCGTCGAAGGTTCCCGAGCCCGTCACCTTCGCAGGTATGTAGCACTGCTGGGATGTGGAGAAGTATAGCACCGCCTCTTCGTGTTCGTATGCCTCTTTCGTCACGACTCGGGCGGCTTGCCGGATTGCATCGTCGATGTCGACCGCTACCATCTCTTCGTCCGGCACTTCAAGCTGCACGCCAGCCTGGAACTCCTCGTCGTCGTCGTCCAAGATCATACTGCCAAAAACGTCCTGAAGCTGCTGTAAGGAGCGCTGCGTCGTTTTGCGCGAAGACGCCCGGGACAGCTGGGATTGATCGGAATTCACTCGGACAACCTCAAGCGCGGGGCCGCCAATGTCGGTCATCAAGCGGCGGAAGCCTTGTAATTCGTTGATGTCTTGTACCATCTCTTCCGGCTCGATGTCCCACTTTACCAACACTTTGTGCACCTTGGCGTTTTGCGGTGAGCCGGTGTCAACCTCTTTCCCTCCATCCGTGATGACTCTGCTGCACTGGAACGACATGGGTTTCATCTGTCCTTTTTTATACAAGAGCTTGGCTGTGCCGCGGCTTGGTGGCCGAAGCCGGCGCGAGAGGAGGAAGCACACAACCACCCCAGCAAAACATAGGACGATCATGACGATTGCCAAGGCGATCATGTAAGTGCTGGCATTCAGCTCGCTGGCTCTCGTCTGCCACAAGACGTCGAATGGAATGGTTTCCACGATGGCAAACATGGAGGTGTGCGTCGTCTTGCACCATGCAGCGTCCAGGTTTTGTCCATTCACTACGACTTGGCCAGCGATCTCAGTTCCAACTGTTGACCAAGATCCAGTGGTGGAGTTGAAGAATGCGCACCTCTCACCAGGCACAGGTGTTCGGCCGACGACCGTGAGGTTGACGGTATCGGAAACTTGAGAGACCTCAAGGAGAGCCACCTCCCCGCTGACCTCCCGAGCAAAGGACAGCTCCACGATTGGCGAGTTGATCATGACCGTGTCGCCGCTCGCTGTTTGCGGCGGCAATTCCCGCGCCACCTCGTCCGCGATCTCGGTCACCACCATTATCACATTGCCCTCGGTAGACAAGTCCCCGATGAGGTTAGGAGGTAACACCACAGTGATCGGAATGGTAGTATCCCTGGTTCGGTTGAGAACCAAAACCTTCGGTCCCTGCTCATCCTGTGTGGGCCGTTCGAGCTTGACTGCTGTCACATTGCCCGTGGCGGTGGTGGCGGAGTAGATGGGCTCTTTCTGCGACGCGACCATCAGAGCTGTCTGCAGGGATTGCGCGAGCACCTCTCCCTGTGTAGTGCCCACCAACTCGTCCGGCAGCACTACAGCTCCCAGCAAAGTCGTTGTGGTAGTTGTGGTCGAAGACGTTGAGCTCGAGGAGGTCTGCGAGGTGGAGCTCGTCGTTTGGGATGTGCTGGATGTGCTGGAGCCTGTGGTGCTGGAAGTTGACGTGGAGGAGCTCGTGCTGCTGCTGGACGTTGTGCTGGAGGTGCTGGTTGAAGTCGAGGTGCTGGACGTGCTGCTAGTGGAAGATGAGGAGGTGCTGGAAGAGGTCCTGGAGGTTGAAGTCGACGTGGTGGACGTGGAACTCGAGCTCGTTAGGCTACTGGATGTAGACGTCCTCGAGGTTGAGCTGGTTGTCGAAGTGCTTCTGGACGTAGAGGTGGTTGAAGAAGTTGAGCTGGTGCTGCTAGTGGTGCTGGACACAGTGGCAGTCGTGCTGCTCGAGGTCAGGGAAGTCGAGGTAGTTGAAGTTGAGCTGGTGGACGAAAGCGTGCTGGACGTCGAAGTGGTGCTGGAAGAACTCAGCGTCGAGGTGGTTTCCGTGCTGCTCGTAGTGGTTTGTGTGGTGCCGGTCTGCGTGCTGCTGGTCGTCCCGGTCAGTGTCGTGCTGAGCGAGGATGAGCTGGTATGTGACAAGGTGCTGCTGGTGCTCGTCCTGCTAGTGCTCGTCGCCGAGACTGTGGTTGTAGTGCCAGTCGTGGTCGTGTTCGTGGCAGGCAAAGACACACCAGCTGTGGCAGTTGAAGAGCTTACAGTCGATGTGGTACGAGATGTGGAGGCCGTGGCTGTCCTTGTAGTCGATGTTGATGCTGATGTTGAAGAGGTGTTCGTAGTTGTGGTATTCGTTGCAAGCGCATGTAGAGTAGTTGTAGTCGATGTTACGGAGGTCGACGTCCATGTTAGGGTTGAAGTGGTGTTCGAAGTCGTTGTTGCATTGGTCGCAGAAGTGACCGTGGTGGTCGTGCCGATGCCGCTGCTACTGGTGCTGCTGCTGCTACTGCTGCCGGTGCTGGTGCTGGTACTGGTGGTGCTGCTGCTGCTGCTGGTACTGGTGCTGCTAGTGCTGCTGCTGCTGCTACTGGTGCTGCTGACCCTGGTACTCGTGGTGGTCGTGGTAGTGCTCCCAGTGCTTGGAACCCCAACCGACGACAACCGCCATGCATTGTTCACCGCACTTGGAGTTCCACTGAGTGGCGCTGTGGAACCACCAAAGATCAACATATCCCCCTGTGGCGTGATGACCGTGCTCTGCATATTACGCCCTCCAGGACCACCAGCAGAGGTCACGGCATAGATCTCTGACCAGGTCGGGGTATATGCGTCCACATCGATGACCCAAAGATCCTTGAGAACTCCACCACTGTTGACTCCTCCCCAGATCCAAAGCCGCCCAGTGGAGGTTAACACGGCTGAGCAGTCAGCTCGCACCGGAGGGCTTTCACTCGGAAAAGACTGCTGCCAGTAAAGGTTCTCCGGATCCGCCAGTTCGACTGACCAAAGGTCATAGTGAAAGAAGTCTCCGGAGCTTGTGTAGCCGCCGTAGATCCACATCTTGTTCGTGTGGTGGCGAAGAACTGCCTGGTGACGGGAACGAGCGGTAGGCGTGCTTGACATCACAGAAGTTGTCATCCAGGTAGGGCTTGTCGCCTCCAGGTCAATTAGCATCACGTCGCTCAGATCGCTTGCTCCATCATTTCCGGCGAAGATCCACATGATGCCCTGCGCAGTGAACACTGCAGAATGTCCTTTACGAGAGCCGGCGCTGCCTGATGGGTGCATCTGGACCCACGAGGAGGCAGCTGGAAGGTCGATGTACCAAAGGTCGGAGAGGACGCTATTGCCATTGGTGGCACCACCATAGATCCAGAGCTGGTTGGTCCCGGACAAGGCGGCACTGTGCTCAACTCGTTGACTGGGGCTTGTGGAGGGGCTCTTCTGATACCATCCCGGCGGATCCTCCTGGAAGTCCAAGTACCAAAGCTCGTTCACCAGACTCATGCTCACGTCGTCCCAGCCGGCGAAGATCCACATGAGCTGGTCGGATGAGAAGACGGCACGATGATTGATGCGAGGATTTGGCGTACTGCAGCATTTATATGCAATTTGCGACCAGGAAGGGCTTGATGCCTCCAAAAGCCACAACTCGTTTTTGTAACCGTTGTTGTTGGCGCCTCCGAAGACCCACATTTCCGACATGGAGGAAAAGACCGCAGAGTGACGGTTCCGTGCGCTGGGGGCGTTCTGTGCGGAGACTTCCATCCAGAAAGGAGTGTTCGAAATGTCCTGCAGGTCGATGAACCAAATATCATCCAAGAAATTGTTGTTGGTGTCCGTCCCACCATAGATCCACAAACGCTCAGTGCTGGTGAAAATGCCACTGTGAAGATCGCGTGCCGCCGGAAGTGCTCCAGTGGGAGAAACTTCATTCCAGCTCGGGCTTGCTTCATCTAAATCCACGAACCTCAAGTCATTCAGCTTGCTTCCCGCCTGGAGACCACCGAAAATCCACATTCGGTTCGAACTACTGAGCACGGCGATGTGCATATGGCGATTTCCAGGCGAGGAGCCAGAAATCGAGCCGGACATGTCGAAGTACATTTGTACATCCTGAAGATTGAAGGTATACAGACTGGACCTTTCACAACAGTAACCAACCCCTCCATATCCTCCGTACATGTACACTTGCGAAGTGTTTGTGATGACAGCACTGTGGTCTCGGAGCGGCGGGAGGCCGTCTGTCATTTCAGTCCAATTCGGAGCCGATGCCTGTGTGTCCAGCATCCAAAGCGAGCCAACAATAGTCGGGCTGCTGTCGAAGCCTCCGTGGATCCACACACGCCCGGTCTCATCAAGGAAGGAAACATGACGAGCACGTCCACCAGGAGTGCTGTTCGGGTAGAGTTGAGTCCACATTGGCATCGAGTCCTGCAGGTCGATGTACCATGTGTCATCCAAAGCACCGCCTGGGTGCCAGCCGCCATACATCCACATCCCTCCACTTTCGTCGACGTTGGCGCTGTGATAACTGCGCGCTGTTGGCGTTCCTCCAGATGGAAACACTTCGGTCCATCTCAACGAAACGATGATCGCTGTAGTTGTCGTGCTGGTTGATGTGGAACGGGTCGTGCTCGTAGTGGTGGAGGCCGTCACATTCGCCGCCACCCCCACAAGGTACCAAACGTCTGTTGCAACTCCTGCACCAGTTTTGCCACCCGAAAAGAATATGTCCCCTTGCTGCGTCAGCAAAGCGCTGTGAAACTGCCGTGCCGACGGGCTTCCAGACGTAGTGATGGGTGATACCTCTACCCAGTTGGGTGTTGCAGCCTGCAGATTGATAAACCATACATCGTCAATGCGTTGTTGGCCAACACCATTGCCGCCAAAGAGCCAAAAACGTACTTCGTTGGTCAGGACAGCTGCGGCATCTGCACGAGCTGGGGGTCTGCGAGAGGTGGACACCTGATGCCAGGTGGGCATAGTTTGGTCCTGCAAATCGAGGTAGTGCAGGTCATCTTGGAAACCTCCCGAGTCTGCCCAACCACCGAAGATCACCATATAAAGACCGGCATCGTTCATACCGGCGCTCGGCTTTCCGCGCGCTGAGGGTGCGACGCCCGATGCCATGGCCTGCACCCACTCGGGGCTGTCGGACTCCAGGTCGATATAGTAAAGGTCATTGAGCCGCGAACCGCCGCTGATGTCACGGCCACCAAACACCCACATGCGTCCAGCAGCCGAAATGACGGCTACATGCTCCGACCGCGCTGCAATGTTACCGGAAGGGGAAGCTTGAGCCCACGCAGGTGAGGGATCCTCAACATCGACGTACCAAAGATCGTTGTAGTTACTGGACCCATCCCAACCGCCGAAAATCCACATGCGCCCCGCCGATGTGATGACAGCGGTATGGCTCCAACGTGCAGCGGGCGGGCAGCAGGTCGAGATCTCATACCAACTTGAAGAGGATGCTTGCGTATCGTAGGCCTGCAGGTCGTTGAGGCCGAGTGTGCCTGTGTAGCCGCCGAAAACCACAGCACGTCCGCTGGCTGTCATCACAGAAGAGTGGTCGTAACGGGCATTAGTCCAGTCAGTGATAGGAATCCAGGCAGGACTAGCGGCCTCCAGGCACCATAATTCGTTGTCCACGTCTCCATTACTGTCATAACCGCTGAAGAGCCACATCTCATTGTCTGCAGTGAGGGCAGCACTGTGAGCCATCCGGGCCCCCGGATTGCTGCCCGAAGCGATCATTCGCACCCAGGATGGGGCACTGACCTCGACATCGATGTACCAGACGTCGCCTAGAACACCGAAAGCGCTGGTGCCGCCATAGATCCACATTCTCCCTGTCGCAGAGAGCACGCCGGTGTGATCAGAACGGGCTGTCGGGACAACACCGGACACAGAAACCTCATACCAGCTGGTCGAAGCCTCCTCCACGTCAATGTACCAAAGATCATTCAAAAACGATGAGCCGGTCATTTCGGGCTGGCCTCCGAAAATCCACATGCGGCGAACACTGCTCATCACGGTGCAGTGCTTGTAGCGCACACTCGGCGGCGTGCCTGTGACAGCAATGTCGGTCCACCAGGTGCTGCCACTCATCGTCAAGTCGATGTAGCCGACATCGTTGAGCAACGTACCGCTTCCGGTTGCACCACCAAACATGTACATCCTCCCGGAGGAATAAGCTGTGCCGTGATAGCGCCGACTTGTGGCGGAGGTGACGGACATCTGAACCCACTCGACTGAGGATGCCTCCGTGTCAAAGTACCAGAGGTCTGAGTATGACGAAGGGCTGCCTGGACTGTCGGTGCCACCATAGATGTAAACGCGGCCAGTTTCTGTGAGAATGCTGGAGTGGCCACTCCGAGCAGAAGGAAATGTGGGTCCTGGTTGCGAGACATTTATCCAAGCCAGGGAACTTAGCCAAACTTGCGTGTCAATGTAGACGAGGTCAGCAACCGAGGTGTAACTCGGATCGTCCTTGTAGCCGTGCACCAACAACATCCGGCCGTCAGGGCTCATGACCGTGCTGCTGTAGACGCGCCCATCTGGAGGGTCCGAAGGGGAGACTTGGCTCCACTCTGCGTCCAGCGTTGTGATGGCCGGACCAACAGGGGACAGGCTCCACATGTCTGAGAACGTGCCGCTGTTGTCTTTTCCGCCATAGATCAGCATGTCGCCCGAGGAAGTTATGACGGCACTGTGGTACTGCCGGGCACCGGGGTTTCCAAGCACCGTGACTGGATCGACAGGCTGCCATGTCAACGCCCAGCCTGGGGCCTCCAGTAGGATGAACCACAGATCGCTAAGAGGGCCGCTGCTATCAGCGCCCCCATAAATCCAAAACCGCCCATCGGAAGAGAGCTCCCCAGCCATGTCCACTCGTGGGGACGGGCTGACAGTAGGGAATACCTCGTTCCAGGTCAAAGTGCCGTTGCGCAGGTCAACGAACCACAAGTCGTTCTCCCACAGTTCTTCATTGCTGTATCCGCCGAACATCCACATTCGATTGCTTGTCGTGTTCAGCACCACCCTCGGCAAGCCACGTCCACGGGGCAGGCTTCCAGATGTAGCCGCAGTTGTATAGCTTGGATTGTCATCCTCGACGTCGATGTAGACCAGGTCATTTCGTCGGCCGTAATCGTTTTGAACGCCAGCGAAGATCCACATGCGGTCGTTCGATGTAATCACCGCCGTGTGATCTCTGCGGGCTTCGATGCTGCCGGATGGGTACACCTGCATCCAGGTCGGAGTTTCGGCTGTCTCCACGTCGATTTTATGCAGAGTGTTGACAAGCCCTCCGCCGCTTAGCTCTCCACCGAAAACCCACATGTTCCCCTGCGACGAGAGCACGGCCGTGTGGCGTTTGACCTCGGCGGGTGCGCTGCCGCTTGGAGAAGCTTCTGTGAAGGCTTGCGTGTGAGCCTTGGTGTCGCAGTACCAAATGTCATTGTGATCGGAAACATCATGCCCACCGAACATCCACATCCGCCCACTCGGTGCTAGCACGACGGTGTGGAGGTAACGGGAAGGGGCGCCCGAGAAAATTGTCTGATTGAATGCTGGGCTGGGCACCTCCGCATACCAGAGCTCATCCAGTGAAAAGGTGCCATCGTTCCCTCCAAAGATCCACATTTGGTGGTCGTCCAGAAGCACGGCGGAATGAGCGGCCACTCCATTTGGTCGCCCGTTTATCTCAAAGCTCTGTGTCCAAGTCGGGCTGGGAGCCTCCACGTCGATGTACCAAAGGTCATTCTCCATGTTGCCCTGAGAATCTGTTCCGCCAAAGAGCCAGAACCGCCCAGTCGATGTGAGGACGGTCGCAGCGTCTACCCGGCCGGTGGGCACATTTCCGGTCACGGACACCTCATTCCAGTTCGGGGTGCCATCCTCCAGATCGATCCACCAAAGATCGTTGTGATAAAAGGGTCCGTTAGACCATCCGAAGCCACCGAAGACCCACATTCGCCCGGCATCACTGAGAACGGCATCGCGATTCCATCGAATTCCTGGCGGTGTGTTACAGCAAGGATTGACGTCAATCCACGATGGAGATGAGTCCTCTAAGTCGATGTAGCGCAGAGAGTTCGTCTGACCGGATGAAATGCCGCCGAAACAGATGTACATTCTCCCGGAAGCCGTGATCGCGGCACTGTGATCCTTGCGTGCCGAGCTGCTGCCGGCGGCGAGTTCCGTCCATGTTGGCGATGTGAGGTTCTTGGTCTGCAGGTACCACAGGTCGCTCAAGATGGCATTGCTGTTGTCCGTCCCGCCATGAATCCACAGCTTTCCGGTTGGTGCAAGGACGGCGCTGTGACGACCCCTTGCAGAGGGGCTGTTGTCTGTCAACACCTGCGTCCATGAGTGCGAGGCAGCCTGCAAGTCGATATACCATGTGTCCGACAGAAATTGGTAGCTCACTTTGTCGTCCCGGCCAGCAAACACCCACATCCGGCCGGCAGGGCTAAGTACGGCAGTGTGAAGCTTCCGAGTCGGTAGGAGATTTCCCCCAAGGATTGAGATCTGGGTCCAGGACACGTTGGACTCCTGGCCCAACACGTTGGCGGGTATGAGGATGCACAGAATGACATCCAACATGCGGGGATACGCCATCACGGTAGCAAGGTGAAACATAATTTCTGATTAGGCCGGAATGTGCATAGCGTTGCATCTTCAGCATGGTTCGAATGTAGAAACGCCCTCGGGTGAAATCGGGGCCTTTGCACGGTCAGGGCTGCTTGCCTTATGCTAGTGAATCTTGGGCCAGCTTGAGCCGTAGAAGAACATAGTCAATCCAAGCAGACTGCATCAAGATCTTGGCTTAAACGTGTGAGTAATTATACGTATGCTCGTAGTATTAACTTTACCAGTTTTCTGAATATTTTCACCTTCATGTGATTCGTGACTAGAAGTACGCAGCGCGACTAGCTTGTAGCGCTGATACACGTTCTGTTCGGCCAATAAGTCCTAAGACAACTGAAACTGGATCTTTTCGCAGCATTCCCTGAAAACTGCTGGGTGACATTGCATTTGAGGCTCCGATGATTCCCTCTTGCCGTCATGGGCTCCGATGGTGGTGGTGGAGGGTGTGGATTGGTGCCACTTGAGGACAGAGTGCGAAAGACGTGGCGATTGCACTGATGCAAATGCTGAGTTACGAGAACCATTAAATTCCTGGCTGTTCGCCTTCCTACAGTCTCATCCAGTCTCGCACCGAAACATTTGCCGACGAACTGCCAAACGGAACATGCCTGCTCCCGAAATGAAACAAATTCCAAGCTGCATTTTCAGCTTACCGAGTTCGATCTACGTGTGTACAGCCAGCCAATACATTGAAGGGATATCTTATGAAGCAGTCCCGGTCGCGAAGACTACGGAAGAGACTTTGCTCTGTATCTTTTTGTCGCTCAGAGGTGAATGTAACCATCGTCTGGCTCATGCAGGCAAAAGCCTAGGCACAACGGTGGTGTGTGCTCGGCGAGGGAGCGAGTCCCCCAGGCAGATCGAGTCTGCACGTGATGACCGCAATCCTGCATGCTCTCAAGCATCTGAGACTAAGATCCAAAGCGTGAATTGTACAGACAAGAGATCTCATCCAACCCGCCTCTCTTCCGACCCGCTTTGCCTCGTACTTGGACAGGAAAAGTAGCATGTCATTCCTGGAAGGGCAAGCCATGCAGGACAAGCTGTGACGCTTGAACCAGCTGGAAGCTTCAAGCTTGGCTTGCGCGCACACTGCCGGCAGCTGAGTCTCGCCATTTTGACGATGTTCTGGCTTTTGGGATGCTGACCTGGTGCGCAAAGTTCTTGAGTTGGAAACCCAGCTGACTTGCAAAGCAAGTTAGCAAGAGCTCGCGAACTGCATGCGAGCTTGACGTCTCTCATCTTGCAAGAGTCTGGCGCAAGGTATCCATTGTCAGATTCCACAACTCCGTCAAGTTTGAGATCGCCTGAAGCTGCAGGCGAATTGATTCGAGGGAATTTTAAAGATTTTAAAGTATGCCCTATGCACTTAGCGCAGGACGTGCACCTGCTCTTTCTGCACGCACAGAACCAGCAGCGTCTGCAAAGCAGCCGTGCAAACCTGAATCTGGGAGACGTGCATCTCTTCCCCGTATTAAGCGGAACATCAAGCTTCTTGCCCATGCATAGGGCTGGTGACGTCGTAGTGCATGAATGGTGGCATCGAGTCCTGCCGTGTCAGTGCACAAGAAGTATCGAAAACGTTGCTGGTTTTGTTGTTTGCTTGCTTGTTGTTGCATGCTGTGTTTGTTAACTCTTTAAGAAACTGCTCTTGTATTTACGTACATCACAGCATAGCGTTCTTTTCGTCGTCGGCCCTGCTCTCATTCTTGTTCTCACTGTTGGTAGCTATTGTAGCTGGGATGTTCTTGGGCTGCAGTCATCGTGGCTTCTGTGTCTTCGAACTTCGAAGTGCACACATGCACACACCGAGATTTGACAAACCAGTTGCCACACAATTTCGGTGCGCTGGAGACGAACAATCGCGTGCACCAGATGAATTGCTGCCTTTGCCTCGAGCTAGATGTCATGTGAGTCATGTGCGACATTAGTGCAATCCTGCCTCTCGATGTCTAAGCCAAGAGGCAAAGCAGATGTGGAAGCAGATCAAGGTCGTATAAAATGGCGGACAACGGCGTTTGAGACACTCTTCGACAGTGTGTCATGGGTTGAGACTGCGATACTTGCACAGCCCTGGAATTCTGCAGCCTCCTGCGCAGCACGTCTTCCCTTCTTTGGCTCTCCTCCGGCATGGATTATGCCATCCAGGTCGCACCGTGCCAGTGCAGCCAGCACCTGGCATCTGGCGATCACACAACAAAGCATGCTGTCTGATGCTGGTCTGATGTCAGCTTCGGAAAAACTGGTGCGTTACCGTGGTACTCCTGCCCCAGTAAGTTTCTCCAGGTCTCCTCCCTATCGCTGCAACCAGCCCAGCTGAGCCTCACAGGAAACTCTTTGGAGACCGGCATCAAGGGGCGAGAGTCGCATGGCCTGTCAACAGTCACGAAATCCGGCAGCCTCGACCGAGTCGAGACTTTTCAATCGTGCGTGGGCCAAAGCTCCAACATGAGACTTCGGACTTGTCTGGGCGAGGGTGTCGAACAGGCCTTGCAGTGAGGGTTGGATCTGGAATCAGGACAAGCTTTAGACTTGAGGATTACCTGGCAGGGATGGAGGGTTGTGCGGCTTCTGGATTTCAGCGGAAGGCTCGCCCACAGTGTGATGGTTCGAAGCCTTCCGATGGCCGTCCGGTGCGACAGGATCCTGCCCCACGCCAACAGCACTATGCTTGTGCTACTTGTTCATCACCACCATTGTCACTATCTGATGGTCATCACTGTCATCAGGATGTGGCGTCTTCGGGAATCGGTTTGTTCAGCGTTTTTTTTGTCGCCAACACTCGGACAATGCCAAGCAAGGTCAGGGAAGTAGGGCGTTTGAAAGTGAACTGGAGAGGAGCTTCCCGGGCATCCTTCAAACGGCTCCGCGAGCCACCCGACTTCCGTTCTTGGCATTGTGGCATCTTCGCAGATGGAAGGCCCCCCTCCCGATTGCGCTTGCAATCTGTTAAAAGCTGAAACCAATTTGAACTTGGTAGCTCGGATACTCTTAGAACCCACTGCTACATAATAAAACAGTAGATGATGTCCCATCAGAAATACGGACTCCGATTTGCATCTTCCGGACGGTACTTTGAAACGGACCAGACTTCCGCTCGAAGGTCTGAGCACATCGACTTGGATCTGGAATCTCGACTCGTCACCTCTGAATCCATGTTCTGCTTCGATTGGGGCTAATCTTTGCTTTCGCATTGTGGGATGTGACGGTTGGGGGCGAGGCATCAGTGTTTACACTGTCTTGAGGAGTTGCGAGGGTGCAGCTGGCACGGTGGTGCCTCGACTATGATCTGGGCAGCGCCATGTTTTGCAAGAGCTTGGCCAAAGCCTCTACAGACCAACCTGCAAATCGAGAAGCGTTGACCGGCAGGACTCGGACGCACAAACCAGGGCAGCAGGGCCTGTTCGCATACTGGAACAAGCTTTTCTGCAAGGAGGGGCTTCTCCGAGACATGCCCGCCGCCTCGACCTGCGAAAGGAAAGCCGCAAGTTCTCGGCGAGTACCATTCCGGGGACCTTCCCGATCTGAGTGGGTGACCCAATGCCCAAGCTCCGAGTCGGCTTGCTGAGACTCGAGGACATCAGCGAAAGCCTTAAACTGCGTTGATATGAACCGACCTGGACTCTAGCTGCAACATAGCAGCAAGTGCCAGAAACGCAACCTCCGCTGGCAAACTTTCGCTGATGCGAACGAATGCCTGCATCAATGCTTGAAGTCTGTTCTTTGGATTCTTTTGACGGCCAGAGTTAGTTGGCGTGCATCAGGCAGATCTCAGCACGCTCCGGGTAAACTACCATAGCATGTCGTCGAGCATGCGCATGCAAATGGATGCGTTGTGATGCAGGCAGGCATATTTATAATGGCCTCTTGAAGCTTCTCAGAGACAGCGTTGCGTTGGCCGAAACGGATGCAAGCACGCAGCACAGCGGCCTGAGCACGGTCAGTGGGCCCAGCTAGTTGCCCAGAACTTCCAGCCGCGAGAAAATCCAAGAATCTGTGCTGCTGCTTTGGCTGCCAATGGATCTCGGGCAGCACCTGGCGCAGCTCTGACATGTGCCAGGGTCCAGAATGGGTTTTCTGCGGACTGTCGGGCGTTTGGCAAAAGTAGGCGGTTCGCCCAGCTTAGCTTCGCGAGCTTGGCCAATCGCACCAGAGCCCCACAAGCACAACACCCCGTCTTCTGAATTTCACCAGTGCCATCCAACACGAGCGCGACACGACCGCTCTGCCGATCAAATGCCCTACTGCGGGATACTGCGGGGCTGTGATACAATCATATCTGAACTTCGCATGGCTCATGAGGCTGTAAGCGAAATGCCGATAGACATGGGCCGAGACATGTGTCACACTTCACTTTAAGAAGCTTCGTTTCGAGCCGGTGTGCGGCTGGATCACAGCCAGGATTCTTGTGGAGATGTATAGGGAGGATAGGGCCAGGTGTCAAGATAGTCAAGGGTGCTGTCATGGCCTATGTGCTCTGCGCTCTCCCCAACTGCGTCGGGCTTTCGAGTGCTTCTCTCCCCAAGATGTGCCTCGCTGTCTTCCGGAGCTCGGTGACTGGAATTTAGTTTTGCAAATGAAATCGAATGAAACTCTATGTGAGGTGCTGAGCTTCAGTTGGACTGACCAGGTTTATCTAAACCGGCCCGTGTCTACGCCGAATCTTCAAACCTTGTGTCGAAGTTTCTGTTCGGCCATGCAAAGCCTAGAACCCTTTGCAACACATGCCAGCATGACCAGGACGTGCAGACGGCAAAATATCCTCGCTGCCACTCTGTGCAGTGCCAGATACTTCGACAACATCTGAACTACAGGGAGTGCCAGTTTCTCATTACTACATGCATGCTAGTGAACTCTCTTGGCTGCCAAGTCGGTCTATGAATACCTGAATGACAGGTGCTCGAACTCCCGCACAAACGACCAACACCAGCTCCCCGCCGCAAGCAGCTTCGAAGCGGCCAGCTGCAGCTCCAGGTGCGAAGAATGCTCCTCTTCGTTGTTCGTGAGTGCCGATGACATGTAATGTACCTTTTGGCGGCTGCAGGCCTCAACTCCAGCCAGCACGGCAGTCAACACATGGTTTCTTGCCCCTTGGCTGATTCTGTCGCCCTTCTGCAGGAGACGGCCATGTACGGCCTTGAAAGCCATCGCCTGCTTGTGCTGAACTCAGGATATGCCATGTGCTTACCAAGTTGTCTATGCGACCGCCTGCACCTCCGGACTGTGCAGGTTGCGCCGCAGAACCGCCAGGAGATCGTCCACGTCCGTGGATTCGATTCCGGCCTGGCAGGGGTTTGGGTGGCGCTTAGCGATTGCAGTCAAGTCTGAAGCAAAGCCTCTCCCAAAGCGTGCGATGCCTTGAGCCTGCTACGGCTCGGGGCTTAGCGAAGCATTCAGGAGATTCGCATCTTCTGAAAGAAGCTCGAACTGTGGGCCACGCGCAGACATCACGAGGCGCTTCCCAGCAGCGCCGCGCTGATCCAGTGCAAAAGCTGCATTCGCTGCCTGCCCGAAATGGTCGCCGTGGTCGTGATTCAAACTCCATGAAGTGTCCGCTCTCTATGCGGCCTCTGCAGCACCAGCCTTCCAGCGATGCATGAGCCCCACCGGTGCTTACACTATGCCGCTATGCCTTAAACATGGAGCGGCGAGCCTGCGCCGTGGTCGCTGCAAGTTCTCCACAAGCTGACAAGGATGCGAAGACCTCACGAAATGTGGTTCAACATGTGACCTGCCTTCCTGCCTGACCGAAATGGAGGGCTCGCCTGGTTTGATAAACTTAGTGGTGGGGATACGTTGGCTTCCTGATTCGGTACTGGCCATGTCTTGGAGTTTCAGCTTGGCATCCCAGCTGCTATTCGAATTCAGTTGTAGCCCAAACCGCACGCAGCTTCGTGAAAGGTCGAGACACGCGATTTCTTGAGGCTTCGCTATCTCTCTCTCTCTCTCTCTCTCTCTCTCTCTGCCGTGCCATCATCAAGTGTCTCGCTATACCACACACTAAAATGCACCCCAAGCCCTGCACCCTACAAACCCTAGAGCTCTAAACCCTTCACCTCAAATATCAAACCTCATGCCCTCTAAATCATAGCATGACGCTCCGACTGCTTCAACGGGCCGTGCTTCGTTCTGACTGGATGCTCACCACTGTCACAAGCACGGTCGAGTCCAATTCCCTCAGTGTTTCTGGTACCAGTGGCATGCAAACCCGCCTTGCACACCTGCTGCTGAATCTCCGCCTCTGGAAACCTTGTCCTGAAACGACACATATACTTCATTCAACCAGCAGGCGTGACGTCACAGGCAGAAACCGAGGGGGCTGGCAGGGTGCTTCTTGTTGCCGAGAGACGCTGCCTCGCTGGCAACGGCTGCTGCTGCAGCCGTGGCATCTGGCGAAAGGTGACCTGCATACTTGCACGGATTCTACCCGAGATTCTAGCCTGTGGACCTGGCATGCCACGGAAGGACAGGAGAGCCGTTGCTTTTCCTGTGTGGTTTTGGATGGGACAGCCCTCCCTGTCTGTTTGTCTCTACTGCTTAGGATCATAGTGCAGCTACCGGAGGGCGGCCTGTGATCGGCCCTAGCCATCTGAACATGGCAGGTCGTCCTCCCAGCCTTCCTGGTCTTCTTGCTTCTCTCTCTCTCAACTTAAAAGAGCTACGCATCTCCTGCAGTACCAGAATCCTGTTCAAGAGGACAGGTCATGTTTCTCCCTTGAGCTTGGATTCGTCGCGGAAGATGCCCAGAGCATGAATCCGCCCACCCCGAGATCGATTGCTATGGGGAGGAACGGTTGAAGAAAACAGGAAAATGCATAGGTCGGTGCCGCATTCACGAAGCCCAGAAAGCCGAGATCTGCGCCACAACGTCTAGTGCAAGATTGTTCTCAGTGCCAAGGGCGGGTTGTGTGTATCAACAACTTAAGTTAAGTAGTAATCATTCGGGTCGCTGTAATCCACTCGCAGCCGCTAGCAGGCATATTGTGAAAATCAAATGCTGAGCAGAGCAACTTTGCATTCAACGCGGTGTCCGCTCCTCAGCGGCTGCCGGTCATCCTGCGAAGCCGTCTTCTTTCCACTGCTTCCGGGCTTCTTTCCCAAGTGTCGGCCCACACTCGTCATTGCGCGTCCCTCGCACAGCGAGTCCGGGTCCTTGTCGGCCCAGGTCTTCTTTGGTTCAATCAGAAGACTCTGGCAAGACCACTCATCCAATCCAATCCAAACTATCGGTGACCATCAAAGCATTTTAGGGTGCAGTCCTTGAAATTTTGCATGCCAGCGACGGGCTTCCACCCAACATCAAGCAAGGTATGCAAGGCCCGCCAATCGTTTCTGATCTTCGACCCCAGAAGACAAGCCGGTCAACATTAATCCAAGCCGCAAACACCACCTGCACCTGAAGTGCCCTATTCCATACCCGAAGCAGGGCGTTAGAGTAGACGAGCGATGAGTATTCGCAAGCACAAAACGACAGGTTTTGCCCGGTTATGTCTTAGCGTCAGTACATTTGGGCGCTAAATGTGGTGGGTGGACCTGGAGCAGGGTCCGCCCCCTTCTCATCACGGAAGATTAGCCACACAACAACATGCAACTCGGACAATTCGCGCTAGGTTTTCGTCGCTCGCACTCGGACAGTCCAGGCGAGGCATGTGGTTCGGAGCCTGCTGAGTGAAACATCACTAGGGGTCGTAGGTTTTAGGGTTTCGGCCCTCGTGCTGAACCATTCCATGGGAGGAAGCAGCACAACTGGTTCAGCCAGATTCAGCCAGGGCTGACGGACACAGCTTGATTTGCAGTGCAGCTAGAGCCAAATCATGGATTTTTCGATCCAACATTGGGGCCCAATCAAGCTCGCAACTCAGCACAGCCAGACGAGGTCTCTCGGTTCGCAGGTCGGCGAAAAGCAACTTCTGGCACGCAAGATATCACAGCACGTTAACGGTTCGGCATGATCCGGTAAAGCCTACTGTGTGTGATCTTCCCCATCACAGGAGCATTCAAGCAAAGCCGGTAAGACAGCTCAGGATATCTGTACACCAAAAGCATCAGCCAAAATATCCGTTCGGGGCCCTGTCAGGATCGAGGATTGGCCACCAACATTTGACGGTTTAGGGGTCCGCAGTCACTTTCCCCTTTTCCCAACATCCAGTTTCGTGATCAAGCGGTATGTCCACGTCCGTCTTGCCAATTCCCCCAAGCGACGAACTGGAATAAGCCGGTCGGCGAACAGTTGCCACCGAAAGGCTGCTTTCATGTCTGCCGCTTGAACGGCAAGTTAAGGTGCCCAGCCATCACCGTTGAGGGTTCGAGGTTTGCCAGCAACATCTCCTAAAGCTGTCCACAGGATTTTGGCTCATTTTGGGGCTGTTTGCTGTGTGGTATTGCAGGAAGACCCGGCCGCCAGTACGGCACTCTTACCTAGATTTTTGGACTCTCATGACTCTCTCATGCTTCCATCCACTCTGCCTTACCTTCCTTCCTGCCTTCCGTGCTTCCTTCTCCCAACAAGTTGAACCGAGTATTGTTGCAAATAATAAAGCCTGTATTCATTGAGGTGGCTTGCTAACCGAAATCCTTTTCCACCTGTCCCGACGCGACCAGTTTCGACAGGCAGTGCACTTAACTTAACCCCACCAAGCATACAGAAGCAAGATGTTGATTGGCACGAGTGCATCGTCACCGTCAATCTTCCGAGCCTGCAAAGGTAACACTGCTGCCATCAGAGACATGGTGTTGCCGGATCAGCGCCGCCAGCACATGCAAGGCCTCGTCGCAAGTGGCTTGCAGCGTGCTGTATAGAATTGAAAGATGCCATGCCGGGCTACTGGCATAAAGCTGGATAGGGAAGTCTCCGGCGTCCTTCGCCTCTCACCGCCGCCCCCCCCCAATCTGACTAAGCGGTGACGAAACTGCGACGTCTCAACAAGATTGCTGCCAAGCCATGCACCGCAACTGCGGCAATCCGGAGAACTCCATCTGCGGCTGCCAGTCTCCAAGCCTCGGGACGGTACGTGCAGTGTCTGTATCTGCTGAGCCACGGCCGTTTGTTGCTACAGTGCTGCTTTCGCCCCGAGTTCGAAGCAAGCTTCGGTGTTGTTCTGATGCCTGTCAGAAGGTCAGCAAGATGACCTCGGACATCCTTGCAGCAAGCGGCTGGGCGCAGGCAAGAATTCATCTCACAGCTCCCCTCATGTGTCCTCGCAGTGCTGCAGGGCTTCAAGGGCCTCAGTGTGGCGGAGAGCATGGTCTTGAACAGTTGGTTGCTCACCGCATGCGATCCACACGAACAGCATATTCAAACATGCAGGGGGCTGCGTCTAAGCTGATCTGTCATGATGAACCGCAGCAAGGGTGCTGTAAGCAAATCTGGAGAGTGTCCTCCCAGCCTTCCGGCAGCCCGGTACCTCTGCTTTCGAGTCTGCTTGCACGTGGATCGAATCGAGTGGCCTCAATGCCCTCTGCTGGCTTCCGCGGCTTCTGTTGCCTCGTGCCATGCACACATAGGTCATCTATAGCGCCATGCCTGGATGCGGAACTAACTACAGTACTTGCGCAGTCCGTACTTGAGACGAGGTGGAAGTCGGAATCGCATAACGCGATATCCACTAGCCGTCAACCAAGTCCAGAGCAGGCCGCCCAAGGCATTCCCAAGCACTGGACGAATTCCTACATGCCAGAAGCCAAAATGTCACGGCAATCGCTTGGTGGCGAAAAGGTCACAAAAATTCAGCACCCCAACCTCATCAATGGATAACCGACCCAGCAGAAGTCCAAACCATGCAAAGTCAAGTGACCCAAATAGCTTTAGTATGCGTTAATCGAGAAGACGTCATGCATAGCCAAAGCATGCTACACCCAACTACAGACAGTAACACGGGATTACGATACCTTAAGCTAAGCAATCTCACCCCTCTCTCAGCCCAACCTAACCTGCCCAAGATACCCAAGCTAACATGCACAGCTGAACATGACAACCAAGCCCGAACTCACGAGTTGGCCCACCAGATGAATTGAGCCGACGTGAATGACAAGACACACAAACGGAGCTTCGGTACCCAACCCAATCTGCAGAACCCAATCAAGACAGTATGATCACAGCATGTAAGCTTGTGCTACGACAAAGCCTGTGCCACCCCGAATGTTTGCTTGCTACCTACAGTGATGCCCAGCTACACTTAGGGAAATGAACCACCAAACTTCGTAGAACCTGACCTCGTCTCGTGCCAAAATAACAGACCTCCACAAAATCCAGTTCCGAGGGCCTGATCGCACATTTCCGTGGTGTGCTGGCTTCCTGATCTCCTTTTTGTTTTTACCTTGCGCCGATGCCGGTGGAGACCCTAAAGGTGAAACACGTTTGAAGCTGTTCTGAGAACAGCAGATTGAACTGAAAGAAACAAGTGAAACTGGACGGCCCACTGCCCGAAGTGGTCTTGCAGCATAGGTTCCATCTTGGCCTGTGACTTGGTGGAAGTATATAATTGGGCAGCGAAGGCTTTCGGCTTCATGCGGGCATGGCGAACCTCATTCCTTGGACTGGCGACGAGACCCTCGCCGGGCCTTGCGAAGAAATCGAGACAGGACAAGCTTAGTACAACGATTTCCTTCGAGCCCTGACCTGTTCACCAGTTCACCAAGCCGCCGATGCTTCGAACATTGTTCCAGCACTTCGCCCCATTTGCAGGCGAAAGAGCGAGTTGGCATCGCACGGGTGTCGTGCCGTGGCATCGGAACGTCGAGCATCGCAGTAGGCGTCGAGCTGTAGGCACAGAGCGTAAAAGCGGGCCGAAAGCAAATTCTTGCACACGCTGCCAACAAAGCGTTGAGCAAGGCTTTCTAACAGAATTCAGCGCAAGCATTGAAGACTAGACGTGTGGATTCTGACTTTGCAAGCTCTAGCGAAATGCATGCCGATGCATGCCGACGTCTTTTGCAGGTGCGGCCACCTCCCCACCACCCGCGCCAGCAGCAGCAGCACTGCCACCTCCAACCCCACCGCCCCCACCACCACCGATGCTCGCCCTTCCCACGGCCAGGCAGATGCGGACCATGCCAAGCATTTACCCGGAAGTGAAAGCAGCGGGAGTGGTTCTTTGGGACCTTGCTTTACTACACAAGATTCAAACATGGGTTTGGAGGAAGTGAAAACCGAAATCGTGGCTGTGGACCTTGTGCCAGAAGTGAGAGCTCCAACATGTTTTCAATGTCTTGTACAGTAATTTGGAAACTCTTGATCATGTTCGAAGATTGCTACCTGCTGGGCCCTTGTGGGGTCCATCTGGAGCAAAAACAGATCATGTGCACACAAGACAAGTATCACGCTAAGCAGTTATATACCAATAGGGTAAACTAGGTCTAATTCCAACATACGAGTAACAAGTGTGCGTGTGTGTGTGTGTGTGTGCAAATGCCCATGAGCTCACCTACATGAAGGAGCGGGAAGGTTGGAGGATATCATATGCTGATCAGAGGAAGTTGCAGGGTAGTTTCGTATGGCACCCTCTGCACTTTCCGTGACCGTGACACTATCTTGGGAATCGGCCACTTCTTGTGATGCTTCGCCGGAGTCGTGGTGGCCTGCAGAAACCTGCACAAGGTTCTTCACGCAGTACCATGTGCGCTTGACGCCAATCCAGCAGAAGCTTGCCAGAAGTACCAGCTTGCAAACAGCATGAGGCTCAAATGGCGTGTGAGCCTTGGAGCGTGACGGCTGTATTTCCTCGTCTTCACCGAACTGGCAGCAGTGCAAAATAAGGTGCGCTGGTGTTGCCAGGACAACGTTTTGGTCTACATCCCACCTGATCCACATCTTGTTCAACATCTGCAGCCGGCGAAGCATCTCCAGCTTCAAAGGCAGATGCTTCCTCAAAGCCTTCGTCTTCACCCTGCAGCTGTTCATCTCCCGGGTCCTCTTCGTTTTCACTGCTCTCGAAACTTTCACTTCCCTCCTCCTGCTCCTCAGCGTTTCCCCTTCCGTAACCGGTCATGAAGCCAGCTGCTGGGCCGGTCTCTTCGTCGGAATTCTCGACCTCCTCGTCGTTTTCCAGCTCTTCTTCTTCAGCTTGCTCGTTGGCTTCTTCTCCGTCGTCCGTGCCGTCAAACTCTTCACTTCTGCCAGGCGCAAGTGATTTGTAGGTTGAGGTCCTGTCAGGCAACATGCACAAGTCACTGCGGCCAACAATGTGGCGGAATATGCACGATCGGACCGAGTAGACGTCATTACAGCCTTGACACGATTCTCTTGATCGACTGACTGGTGCATGACTTGCAAGAGCTACTTGTGATTTGATTTGCTGAGAAAACCTCAACGAATGGAATCATGTAAGTGTAGGCCAACGACCTCGAGATTCTGGGTCACTTGCATCACTCTCCCTTCACCCTCTGCTATGAGCGTTAAGTGGTATCTGCCCATTGTTTAGGGCTTGCCAGCTGCGAAAATAGTATTCCGTCCATTGCCATCCGGCTGCTAGCACGTATTTAAGTGCTACTGTGGGAATGAAGCTGTGGTTGCGGATGGCTAACCATGGTTTGCTTTGTCTCGTGTTAATCAGCCTGCAATGTCTTGTGATTTCGGCTTATGCATTGCGCCATATAAATCCTTCGAGCGTTTGATTTGGCGAATACAACGAGTCAAGGAACGCTCGGCAGGACGTCGGACTGGAGCACCCTAGCAATTCGGGCCATGAGGCTTTGGTTGGCAAGCTGGGGTGTCGAGAAGTTGAGAAGCTCATGTCAAGGGACTATGTTGTTTCAACCTAGTCAAGCATCCCATGATCTGCGTTGAGGATATCCTGCTTTGGTAGTTGCTGATGACATTCTTCTGCTCGGCTTTCGTGGCAAAGATGCCTTGGCAGAGATGGTGATGGTGTTTGCTGTTGGTTATCCGGCTATCCCCTCTGTCGGAAGCAATTTTAGGCTGCTCCCTGGGTTCCAGGCCCATCCAGGGCTCTGTTATCTCGTATGCAACGGGGCACCTGGAGGCACACGGCACTCCGAGCGACGCATCCTGGCTAGCTGGGTATGCTGCGGGAGTCTTTCCGGAAGAGGCGGCGGCTCCTCAGCATTACTCGTTTGCTGCCCTGCTACCATCTTTAGAGGTCGCGGCTGAGCCCTTTACAGGCGGAGTCCCTCTCGCGGATTTCCCAATGCCTGCCGTGGTTCTGCATCAACGGCGGCTGGAGTTCAGTTCTCGTAAACAGGTCCAGGTGGCTGCGCGTGAGCAGCGGAGGAACAGGAATCGTGACGGCCTCGGCGCAACAGAAAGAGCTTCCGATGTCATACTTCAATCTAGTAAACAGTGTTGCGCTGTAGCTGTGCCCTCAATCTGCCTCGAGAGGCAGCGCTTGCAAGCGCGTTTGCTTACTAGATCCCCTAAGTACAATGAAGTCTCCCAGGGCCCGGATATCCCAAACCCAGGGGTGTGATGACCAGATCCCAGGATGAAGAAAATGCACGGGGTCTGGGCCCATCGGAGGTTTCGGTTGTGACAGGTTCCAGCTTGGTGTTGGATCGAATCTTTGCCGTGCCTGCTTCGGTTCCATGTCGTGCACTTTGGTTGCCTTTTTCGGTCCGGGTTCTTCCTGGTCTCGAATTCGTTCGGTTCCAGTTGTGTCGGATTCGATTCGGTTCCCGTTGTACCGTCTCCGCCAATCCGGTCTGATTCGGTTCCGGTCTGGCTCCTATCAACTCGTGTCCAAGTGGGCTCGCTTGCGATTGCCGTTCAATCTCGCGCGGGCGTTGATTCCGACAGGGCTCCCGTCAGGATCTTGCCGGTCGCGAACCCGCTTCCCAGCATGGACCATCCGCAAAGCTGCTCCCAACACGCATGTATCGGGATGCCATTTTTGGTGCAACAGCCCAACTACCAAGCTCGGTCTATAGCTTAGGCATCTGTTTTCTGCAGAGTTGGGCAGCACAGGCCCCATGACTTGGCGAGACTGCCTAGCATGCTAAGCTTTTGCTAAGTCTGGAAAGCAACGTTGTGGTTTCGTTGGGATAAGCGTTGGGTATTGGAATGTATGGGATAAACCATCACGTGGCGGGACTGCGACGGGGCGAGATCCCAAAAAGCCAAGCCCACAGGATACCTTTTTCGTTTCTCGCTTTTCGAGACCACAATGGCGAGACTGGCGAAGCACCAAAGTTCAAAACCTACAAGAAACGTTTTTGTCTGTTTCGTTTCTTTGTCGCGGTGGGGGATGTCCTTAAGAGTACTGGACAGACCTTGATGTGGCAAGCACCGACAAAGGGGGCATGCGGGTACCGGGAACTCAACCCCTCGAACCTGTCCAGTCTCTAAAATCTTTAAAGGCCTCTTGGTACCTCTCCTGGTCGGCGTTCGCCAGGCCATGCCGCCAACACCCAACCCCACCAGAACAAGTTCCTGTCCTCTGGAGTCGCGTGCTTGACAGTGTCGCCACCTCATGCCGTCCAACAACCAAGGCCACCAACAACCAGCTTCTGCTGCAAACATGGGTGCTTGGCAGTCTCACCAAGTCTGGTCCATCCACTAGCGAACACCGAAAATCAACAACACATAGAAAAGCATCAGTAGACTTGGGCGCTTGGCAGTCTCACCACATCATGGTCTATCCAATGTCGATGCCACGCACAAGCCGGAGACAAACAATCTTAGACTTGGGTGCTCGGCAGTCTGTCAAGGTCCGCGCACCCATCTATGTGTGCAAGAAATGCTGTTCTTGTCTTTGGACACCGATGCTGAACAAACATCTCGGCCTCGAAGAGCTTTTCTCAATCTTGGTTGTAACTCTGAAAACTATCGTATAGGGCCGTCCGATGATTTTTGAATCAGCTTCCATCAAACAACTTTCAAGAGCGCCGCCAGAAGCTCTGGTGCTTGAGGGGAACTCAGTAGCATCGCGACAGATACTGGCTGCCGCGTCTTCTGCTTTTGCCAACGTGTTGAGTGTAGCAGCGGCTACTGTACGCCGCCATTCATTGCACACATCTCACTGCGCTGAACTAGTGTAATGGTGTGGGCAACCGATAAGAAACTCGAACAAATAATTACAACCATGCAAGAACCCGGAAAACTATGCAGGCAGTTCGCTGCCCATCCTTGCAGCTCCAAAGCTAAGGCGGGATCCTCGTTGGATTTGACCACCTCATATTTTCCAGGAGTTGGGAATCGTGCCTTGAAGCCCGTTGCACACGAAAGGTCATGACATGTTTCTGAAAAGCAGTCTTCGGTCTTCTGTTGCCAAAAGCTGTCCTGCGGGTACCTCTTTGCCATATCTTCCGGAGAAAGGCACACCTCAGCAAAAAGCCAGATGACACATGCTGCCTACTCCTCAGGTACAGAGGATCTGCTGTGAACAGGCCACTTGCTAGACTGACATGGCCTGAAGGCTGGCAAACCACGAATCGACTGAACTTAGCACTCGGCACGTCCATACTCAAACTTTTGCTCCTCTTGGAGGACAGTGAGGAGCTGCACGAATGCATGGCCTGGATCCAAACTCCACTTACGTCAGTGATCTTGCTCTGCCTGCCCTCGTTGTGCCGCCCCAAACAGGTCGCTCTACCGACTGAGGCACCCGCTCCACAAATAACGGCTGCGATCCGTGGAGACCGCGACTACGTGGTATGCCACGGCCTGGAGACCGTGCACCCCACTCTCACTTCAGAGGTCTCGTGGTTTGCGCCTGCTCAAAGCTAGGGTCTTGCCGGAAAAGGCTTTGAGCAGTCTTGATGTTCAGCCAGGCCAGCGGCATGTTCTGGCCTCTTGGCACAACATCCACACGACGGCATGTCTAGATGTTTGAGATGTGGCTCTCCCGTGTTCCTGGACCCTGGCTCTCAGCAAGGAAACGAACCTGTCGATAGAAAGTTTCAAGTGTGCGCAAAGCTCCGTGAGTGTCTTCTGCCTCGTTCACAAAACTACCTTTCCAGCACCAGTCCTTCGTGATCAGGGCAGCATTGCATGGGCTGTCATGATTCGCGGGGGGACAAATCGCCGACGCTTTTGTGGAGCTCCTTCTGGCTGTTTGGAGTAAAAGCCTTGTACCTCGGTATTCTCAAGCTGGAGCATCCCGAGTCAAGGGCAATGGCCAAAGGTCGCTGCCAAAGGTCGCCTCCAATCCGTGTAGGCCCTGAAAAACTGGAAGGGAAGAAGCTCTCCCCGCCAAACGGGAAACGATGCAGCAAGGAAGATGCCTTTCAACCTGTTCTTTTTCTGCAACTCTTCCGACTTAACCTTCAAGACCTCTGCAGGCAAAGGAATTGGCATTCCCGACACTGAGCAGGCCAGGCTAGGACGGCCTTCCAGGTGGGCACCAGGTCAGCACCTGAAAACCCCGCTTAGCTTCTCAGTTTCTCACAGCACCTCACGACCTGCCTATGGCCCGGCCTAGGTTGTGGCCTCGCAGCCAGGTCAAATGACCTTGAAGCCAAGTCTTGGACAGTCTCTTGAACCCTTGCAGACTGCCCAATAAGCAAAGCCTCTCACCCAGTGCAGTGTTTCTCAGCTGCCGAATCCGTGCCTCTTCATCCTGACAGTTCGACAGCATTCGCTTTCAACGTGTGTGCTGTCATGAACTTCAGAACTTGTTGGCACACTGCTGCCAAGGTCAACCTCACCCCGACTCGTCCGAGTACACATTTTTGGGCCTGTCGCCACCCACGTGGGACGCCTGGATTCTACCTCAAAACCTAGACCTGCAGCTTTGGATTCACAGAACTGACTCAGCCGAACATGTCAATGCGCTTCATTGGGCAGACTCCCCCACCCGCATCCCTGCCGCTTCTTGGAAACCGTGTCTTTGGTTGGGAGTCTTCATGACGGGCACATACTGCCACGAGCATATAGTAAAGCTTGCAGAGCAAGGTCGAGCCTCCAGAAACTTTTCCTTGGCTGCTTTTTTGGCAGCCTTTTCTTGGAGCTCCTTCCAAGACTGATGCCGGTTGCATGAGTGCCACGAAATGCTTCGGGCTATCAGAAGTCCGGCCTCTCGCCTTTCGTCCGTCATGTCTTCCAAGTTTTCCTTGAGACACGAGCGGCTCAGCGGCTAGTCGGCTAGTCATACCAGCACACATGCTTCAGGCCGTGTCGGTGCGATTCACAGGTTCATGAGTGTTGTCACATACACCCAGTCCCCAGGGCCATCACATCTTCTTCATCCGAATCATCCTGACCCGTGGCAGGCCAAGCGGAGTCACTTGAACAGCAACGATGTTTGATGCATGACCACGAGCCTCCTTCAGCTCACCTTTGTCACCGCCACCCAACCACACGCTGTTTAAGTTCTTGAAAGGATCATCTCCTGAGCTTCATGCTCGCGTCAGATGCCATGTATTAGATCAGTTGACTGAACACTCTGCTGGCCACCAAATGTTGAGGCCGACACCTCTGTAAACTGCATGCTGAAGAAGCAAGCTCGTATGCTCGACGTGTGGCTCCATCAGGACAGGGGTCTGTGCCTAAGTGCAGGGGCACACGAGAAACCCTGTGCACATGCAACTAAAGTGAAGCTCGCGAGTCTTCCCTGTTCCGCCTGTCTGAGGATGCTAAGACTGCCGCTCTTTTTATAGAAGCTTTCTTTCCTGTGACCTGCACCAGAAGCAACAATACACTGCGACTGCGTCGATTTCCCATTGAAACTGTGAAACCAGATGCCCATGACTGGCTGAACTGCCAGCTGCATGTTGCACTGCATTGCACTGCCAATAGTTCAAGCTCATGCTGTATGTCGTGTGACACATTGGAAGCACAGATTCGACCTTCCTGCCATGACATGTATGAATGGCCGGCGCCAGAAAGCGCTACAGTATAAGTAGAAGTCTGACGTGCTACATCTTATGCCCCTCCTTCCGTCGCGATTTTCGCCGCTCCAGTGGAGGAAGGACAACTCCTATTGAGTCGCCACGATTGCTGAGAGGTCTGTCAAGTTGCGACCTCATGCGAAGTCCCAGACCCGAGTTCAGGTGGAAACCCTGCATTGTGTGTCGCAGTCCTTTATCTTTTCGGAGACCGCCGAGTGACCTGGTCTCAACTGGAGAAGTAAGCCGCAAGTTCCACACTTGCTTCAGCACCGCGCATAAACGATGCCCGACGGAGGTTCGTGAGCATGCCTCCAACCCGACCTTTCGTGGGACAGTTGGTGACATATCAACATCCTCGTGAGATACCAATTTTTTTTGTCCCGAGGTCCTGGCTGCCCTGATCCTGCAGGGCCGCGACAGGCCTCAGCTCGATCTGCCACAAGCTACGAGTGCTGTTTGCGAGTTTCAGACCGATCTGACCAGTTTCAATGACAGCTCAGACTCGAGCGCTATCGATGCCCTTCGAACCCTGGAGAGCATTCCTCCAACTCCTGCGCTGCTGCTTCTGTTGCTTGGCCATCATTATTGGCAAACTCTGCATACGATACCTAACACCATGCCAGCACAAAGATCAACAAGCAGTCTTGTGCATGTGGGATCTGTGAGCAAGAACACGGAAACGAAGGCAAGAAGCGTGACCCACGCCTCCGCTTGAGGGACTCTCCGGATCTTGTTCCGTCCCGGAGTGTAACCTTGTAGCACATCTCTAACTCGGCTGCGGAAGATGTCCGCTGCAAGGCACTCTTCATGACCGTCAAAGTGCCTGTCGAAAAATTCTTTGTCTGGCGACCATCCCTCCATGGCATTTTGTGGGCGCTGCGTTGACATCTTCATTCGCTTCTCAGGAGCAGGCAAGAATGATGATCGGCGCATGGAGGACAGCATGCCAGCCATGGCGCCATGACCTTGACAGGAAACTGTGTTGGTGACACGTCGGCAGGACGCTCTGGATTTACGGCCTGGTTTTCCAGGCGACGCTAACCACTCTGTCTCTCCCGAAGAATTTGTCTCTTCCGAACCGAAGTGGCGGCGAAGCACATCCATGGAACGGCCTATGTCACGGCTGTAGTGGCACGAAACTCTGATATGCCAAGGAATCCAGGCCAACAAATGGGTTCCCAAGCGCACTGGACCAAGGCTCTTGCTGCACCCTCTTAGACATGTGCCGTTCATCATCGTTCAGCAGGGTCAAGCACTGCGAAGGTTTGAGATACTGCAGAGGCAAGTCAGTTCCTGCCGCTGCTGCGCATCGCCTCGGTAGCGAGGCACTCGACGAGGCCCGCGGAGTCACAGCGCGCAGCATCCAGCAACTCCCATGCGGCAAGCTCGAGCTTCTCGGACCTCAGATCAAAAGCTGCCAAAACCACCCCAAATCGCAGTTTGGAAATGCGACTGACTCCATTTGATGTGACTGAGGCCGAAACTGTTCGTAAAGGAACGTGATGCTTTCAGGCGTTACTTCCAGGCCGTGGCCGACCAAGCAAAGCACCGCATTTCGGACCCTGGATATCCTCTCTCTCCTTGTCAAGATTAAGCAAAGCTTTAGTTGTGCTGTGCAAGCAGGTCATCAAAGCAAAATTGCAATGCCAAGTCTCATATCAGGATTTACCTTGTGATAGCGCACATCCATCTGCGAAAAGTTGATGGTCTCCTGCCTCCCGGACCCAGCCACCTTAGGCGGAGCACAGACCCAAACCCAGCCGTTGTTGCCCAAAACCACCATGACGCCAATGCGTGGTAGCGTGACCAGATGCTGTGCCTGGCGCCGCACGTACACTGATGGCACAGAGGCAAGCACACCATTCTGGAGCTTCCCATACCTAGCGTTGCGAGTCTGCAGCGCCAGTTCGCCAGACTCGTGGATCTTTTGAACTTCGGCTGAGATGAGATCATTTTCATCGAAGAACTCCCGCATGCGCAGAGTGTCTTCGTCCGTGCGGCGACGCTGCACATTGCCAGGCAGCTGAATAGCCCCCAAGTGAAGGTATGCCAGCTGAGCAGTGCCAATCTCAACGGCCCATCTATCCGTCTGCACCTCGACAATGCGGCCTACCACCACATCCCCCACGCTCCCGGAGTATCTATGTTTCAGTGGCCTAACATACAAGAGCTTGTTCACATGCTCCACGACGCCACAGGTCGTTGCAACCAGCTTCCCATCATGCCGTTCTACTACCCCGCGCCCACGCAAAGCGCCGGGCTCTGCAGACACGACATCCCCGGGGCAGACAAGCTGCGACTGCAAGCCTGGAATAGTCTGCACGGCGAGCTTGGCTCGAGCAGAATCAAAAACCGCGAGGGAAGCGTCCTTCTCTGTGCGATCAGTTCTGCCTCGTCTTTCCACTGCGACTGCCCCAGCCAGGGGAGCGATTGCAGCAGCCCAAGCCATGGCTATGTGCGAAATCCCATCATTGCGCCCAGATGAAGAGATTAACACAGTCTTGGATCCTGCTCGCGACAGGCGGAGTGTGTCAGATGGGAGGGTTTGCTACTACGACTTCCCGACCGCTGTGAATAACGTGGATTCGTACAATGCCATGGTTCTGAGCTCAGGCCTGACCATGCCTGACCGATGTGTTGCAGGACTGCACCGCAGATTGAAGCAGAAGGGCCAAAGACTGCAGCAGGTCTTTTTTCGGGTGTAGTGAACCTCACGATCGGCACCGTGCGCGGTCTTTGCTGGTAACCAGCAGCCGCATATCGACGACAGCTACACAAAGTTGTAACGTTACAGCTTCACGCAAGTGTTAACTGTCCAAGCGCTGCACAAGCCTATTGCCTGCCTATTGCGCGAGCGAAGCTGGTTGGATGAGGGTTGGAATTCAAGATAGGCATGGTCTTACCACGACATAGCATTCCAATCATCCACATCCTCCACGACAGGCTCAGATATCAGGGACCATCGGCAACCGGCATCGAGAGCCGTATTGGCCTCGAGGGTTCAGCACGCAACTCGCACTGAAAACATGTCACTGTAGAGGATTTCGTTGCAGCCCAGCCACTCTGGCTGGGCTTCGCCGGACTGAGCACGACCGTTGCTTGAGGGAGAAGTGGGCTTTGATGTAGTGCGAGCACCTCGGTACACGAAAAGCTGAACCCAACACAAGCCTCAGCGCTGTCAAGTTCCTGAGTGTAGAACAGGCAATCGATGCCATTACTCGGTCCCAGAACGTTTCCTCTGGTTCTTGCCTCGCATTGTGGGAATGCCCAAGCAGCAGAATCGTGGAACTTCCGGGCGGCATCTGCGGCTTTCTGATCCTTTTTTTATGTAAGTAGGGTTGATCAGGGGGCAGAGCTCCGGAAATCAACCAACTCGGGAACGCGTGCCTACAGAGATGTTGGTTGCAGGGTTTTGGCACTCTTGCCGTAGTCTTCCCCGAAGCAAGAACTTTCTCGGAATAACCGTCCGGGCCGCTGAGACTCGGGTGCTTGGCTTTCAAAAGCCCCCCTTGGAATACAACTGCCAGGCGTTCCCGCGCAGACAGTCCACCCTGAAGCTGCAAGTCCGAGCTTTGTAACTACGCCTTCTCATTTCTCTCTTCGGTCTGTCTTCCTTCCACAGGGATGATTCCAGAATCTCGTCAGACCCGCGCGTCCAGCGCCGCCATCGTAGTAATCATGAGTGGATGGGGACTGGGGTCTTGCAGCTCGCACTCTACAGCACAGCAGCTTTTTGGTAGAGGCTTCTGCTGGGTTTTCATTGCATCAAAAAATCACCGTATCTTGCCCCATCGATGCGCCCGCTGAGGCTCGCGTAAGAGCTGTGGTACATTTTCTTGACTCGTTTGCCCCGAACTTCGAACATGCCTGTGCACCTGGACTCCCGACCAATTCGTGCGCAGGGGAATATCCTTCTCTTCCTCCCTTCCTTGCTTCCTTCCTTCCTCCCCGCCTCCCTCCTTCCCTCCGGGGTTTATGTAGGTCCCAGCCCGCCCCTCTCTCCCTGAACTCCGTGCCCTGATAAACGTAGAGTACGACCCTGCTGCCCCCGCCTGTGTTGCAGAGTAGGCGCATCTCGAGCCTGCAACTCGGAGCGAGGACCACAAATCAGACTCAGCTTCAGCGGAGCATCCGAGGACACCTCCCGAAGGGCATTGACCTCTCGCCTAAGAGTGGCATTCTCTGCCATGACCTTGCAGCGGGAGGCTTTTCGTGCCGCCAGTAAGCACTGTGGTTAAGCGGCGACAGCCGTCGAATGAGGGCTCCGAGTGCCGAGCTATTTCTGCTCGGTCCTGCGAGGAAGGAGTTGCTGTGAGAATCGGGCATCGTGTGCAGTGAGAGCTTGGCATCACCTTTGCTGACTGCAGCTGCTTCTCGATTTCCTTCAGCTGCTCAAATCCACAGAAGCATGCTGAGGCAATGCGGCTTGCCTTCTGCTTGGCTGCTTCGAGCTCCTCGTGTAAATGCGCCCGTGCTGCTGACTTGTGCAGGTTGGCTCGGCGATCTAGTGTGTGTGTGTGTGTGTGTGTGTGTGTGTGTTTGGCAAGATCTGGCACTGTTGCACAGGATGGGCTCTCTTGGGGCCGGCGGTCTTCCGTCAATTATGCTTGACATCCGCTTGACTTGGAGCCCGGGTCAGCAGTGCCTACACTGACTCACAACGTTGGCCTGCGTTCTGCTTATATCTGATAACTTGGTGTGCCAGCCTCGCACATGCCTCGGCCGATGTGTGCTGTCTCATGTGAAAAATAATATTGATATGGCAGATGTGTGAACTGCCGATCAGTAAAACCGTCCGGCCTCAATGCAAGTGTGCAAGTTCACGCATGCAACACCGCAAAGGCAAGTACTGTAGCAACTTGAAAACCCGAACCGGTTCTGAGACCAACGGCTCTCCTTGAACTCCACCAGCTTTTTGCTCTGAGCTTCAGCCTCCTGCTTCTGGCTTGCCTTGCCGACATGGAGCCCAAACCCAGACGTCGCATGCCCATGTCCCAGGGCCTGGAAGGCTTCCACTTGCGTGCGCAGCTCTGAAAGTTCGGTGGCTGCAGCTCTGATGTCCCGTGCAGCCGCGGCCTGCACATCCTTCGCCAGGGCACGGTGTGCAAAGCTCGGCCGTACGGATGCTCCTTGCCTTGGCGGCCTTGGCCGTTTGGAGAACCTCCGTGGAGCTGTCAGCCTCCGACAAAGGGCTTCCATGGGTCACAGTGTCACCGGTTCTTTGGGCGGCCTTGGTTGCTTCGACTTGCGCAAGGACCACCTGCATGTCTGAGAAGCCGCATTCGGCAAGCTGCAAGCTGAAACAACAAGAGGTCGGCTTTAGGCTTCCAGTCGCTGCCAAATCCTGCTTAAAGCAGTCTGCAAGAGCAATGGACTGAATACGCCTCAATGGCCCTTTCGATCATATTCGGCAAGCTCTCTGTTCCAAACAAGTGCCGAAGTCACGAACAAGTCTGAGCGCATGCTGCATCAGGAACCACGCCACGCAACAAGGCTTTTGCCGTGTGCGCCTTCGCTGCTGCGAGCTCTTCTTGTAGGCAGTGCGTCTGTCGGGATGCTGCCGCCTGTGAGGGAACAATGACCTCTCTGCACACATCTAGGACATCATCGTTCTGTGCAGAACTTCCAGAGGGACTACTACACTGATCTAGACAGCTGGATCGCCCTTGGGCCTCATGGCAGGCAATTGTGGTCTGCAGCTGAAGCTGCTCAAACGGCTAAATTCCAGATTCTGAAGCAGCTCCGACCCATACTTGGCTGGCAAGCTTTTGCTACTCTGTTATCTATGCCTCGGCATCTTGGGCTTGTTGCTGACGATGTTCGGCAGCTTGCTTGGAAGATTCAACATCGGCCTCCGCAAGGGTGGCTCCACATGGGTGGGGCATGGATCTACCACGGACAGTTGCTCACGCACATGGTTCCAGCCCAGCCGTACTCGTCGCTGAAGCCCAAAACCCTCATGGGATATGTTAGGGTAGTTTCGGGTAGCACGCTGTCGGGCCCCTCGAAGTCAGATGAATTGGATGCAGCTTCATTGCAGAAGGATGTGCCTCACAGCTCTGTGATCATATATACTTGCTATCTGCCTGCAATGATGAGATGAAGAGACCGCTTATTGTGACTTGTTGCACGGCCATGTAAGTTTACCTGCTAGCCTTTCCACAACCTGATTCATGTCGCCTGTCCTGGTCCACTCCCAGCGCTGCCTTCGCTGTGGCGAGTTGCTCTTGCAGGGCTTGTATCTGCTTGGCCGCTGCATCCTGTCAATCGAGACAAACGGGACATCACTGCACAGCTTCGACTTGACCGTCGTGCATGCCCAGAGGTAAAGAGAGAGAGGCTCAAGAGGTTTCAAATAAACGCAACGTTCCCCCCGCATCTGTCTCTCGTTGTGTGAGATTTTGTGTGAGCGAGCAAAACCCTCCATGAACAAGTACATGTACATGCATGCAGACACGTCCAGACATGTGTATGTGTGTATATATCTATATATATATGTGTGTGTGTATATACACATGCACACACACACACACACAAAACATACAAAACCACACAAATGTAGAAGCTTCACAATCTTGCCGTGATACATAAACAAGCGCACCTATGTTGAGAGTTTAGAAGCTAAAAAAACGTCAAGACCTGTCAGCGTTTTCATTTATGGGAGAACAACCGTCGCACTCTTAGCTCTGACGCCAAAACTGGACGACTCTCTTTTTCGTCGTGTGGATGTCTAGCGCTGAAAGCGCCGCTCGGCGTGCAGGTTCAGGTCCTACAGCCGGCGCCGGGTGCGCAGTTCAGCACCGTCCGGCGCACCCTGCCCCACCACGCGCCGGCTCAGAAAACCAGGAGGTTCCAGGATGTTCCAGGTCGGCCGCCGCCGCATCCACCGCATAGACGATGTCGTCGACCGCCTTCGCCAGAATATTCATGATCGCCGACGCCGGGGTGTAAACTCTCGTCCACCCCTCGCGTCGTGCTCTAGAGAAGTCGTCGCGGGAGACCGCGTCGGCCACGTTGGCCTTGGACACTCCTTGGACGGCACCCGCCGGAACTGGATCAAGGTCCCTTTCCTCGCCGCCAGGGCCCAAAAGGCTGCCAGCAGACCATTCACCGCCGGATCTTTTCCATATCCTTTGGACAACGCCGCCTGGCCCGCGGAGTTGCCGATGAAGGCCGTGATGGCGCCGGGCATGTGGGCGGAGAACGCCGCGATGGCGACCACCTGCGCGAAGATCTCGAGCATGTAGATAAAGGCTCGCCGCGCCTGGAACTTCTGCAGGAACCATGCTGGAACGACGCCGTGGTCGTAGAACACCGAGCCGCCGAGGCGAAGCGCAAACCCCCAACCGTTGTTGACACGGTTGGGTCGGGAAGCATCCGCCGCCACAGGTACGTGGCCTGCCTTGTGGCGTCGTTCTCCGTCGAGGAAGAAGGCGTCGGCGTAGAGCACGGCAGTGTCCAGCTCGTCGGTGACAAAGGGAATGAAGCGGGGTCGGACCGTCGGCAGGATGTGCCCGTGGTGAGGCCGTCCTCCGAATGGGCCGCCGTGTCCGCCGCTCTGGCATATACCGCCTTGGTGGGTGCCTTCCCAACCCCGCCGAAGACCGCCTGCGTCAGGAAGGAGAGTCTGCCCGCGAGCTTCTGTGCCTCGTCGGGTTTGAGCTGGTCTCTGTCGAGCACCTTCCGAATCTGGGCCAGGATCCGCCGCACCCTCAATGGCGTCGGGCTGACCGTGACCCCCCGTCGTGAAATGGCAAAGGTGACTCCTTGGACCACGTGCTGAGCCGCCGCCGGCTGGGACTTAGAGGCCTTGATGCGGAAGCGAAGCGCCGCGAAGAGCTCCTCGAAGGACTCGGTCGCCGACTCGCCGAGCTCCTCAAACTCCAGGCCGTTAAAGTCATCGATGTAATGCCCCGTCGCCAGCAGCAGTAGCCCTCTCAGCAGTTGCTGGAGGGCGTCACCGCCGCGGTTAAAATTCCAGACCGACGCCGTGGCGCCGAAGTTCATGGCCAGGTGATACCAGAAGGTCCATCCTTCCGCCGTGGCCAGGAAGGTGCCGCACTGCGCCGGATGCTTCACCGGCCATGCCGGTAAGCATTGAGCAGATCATGCCCGAACACCACGATGACGCCGTCGCAGGCCATACTGCGGGCGAGCTCGACAAAGGCGCCGATGAAGTGATGCGTCGGGACGTCGTCGGCACTGATCGTGGAGTTTTGTGCCCCGACCGTCTCCAATCTTCTCCCGTCGAATCTTGGGGTCACCGTTTTCGTCGATCTGCACAATCGCGAAGGACGCCGCCAAGAACTCCTCGCCGGGGGGTGGCTCCACCAATGTCGCGGCACCGTCGACCCATGGGAGCGCCGTGGCTCTGACTTTGAGCCACTTCGGTGCCCGCGCCGGGCCGACCACTCTTCCCAGGCGGACCTCGTCGACCAGCTCCTTCAGCAAGGTGTCGGTGTGCTCGCCGGTGTGCGGGGTCGCGACCTTGCGCCGCACATAGTCGGCGTTAACCTGGCGCAGCGTCTCCATGGACGCCGGGTGCTTATAGCGATCGTCGGTCCTCTTCTTCCAACCTGGGCCTGAGCGAAGGGCGCCGACCATATCGAAGCCGTCGGTGAGGTCCTTTGCGAGGTTCTCCACGTCGGGGTAGTTGATGCGCCGAAGCAGCTCCAAAAAGACCGGGACCTGGGTGACCGCCGGCTTGTCCGGCGTCGAGTAAGTGGCCCGTACCGCCGGGGTTCGTGCCGCCATCCACGCCGCGGTCTCGTCGGCGAAGTCCTCGATGAGCTGCTTCACCTCGCCGATCACCTCCTTCCTGATGCGTGCCAGGTCGTGCCTCCATCGCCGGCGTTGAAACACCTTCTTCCCACAGAGCGCCGACGCTCTCCAGCGGGCTTCCTCGTCGAGGTGCTCCAAGGTGTCGGGGCCCGTCGGCTGTGCTCGAGTGTCGGTCCCATGATCGGGCCGCCGCTGTGCTCCACAGTGACGCCACCCATCGCCGGGTGTGACGCCGCCGTGCCCTAGGTAGTGGCCACCAGGAGGATGAGCAGCAGGCGCCGTGCGACACCCCAGTGCCCCGTCGCCGAGAAGGCGGTGGCGAGTACGGCAGGTGGTGAAGCTGCTCCTGCACCAAGCATCTCCCCAGTACTGGTGATGCCCACACTGACTGCAGCACCTCAGAACACGTCCACAGCGGATGCGCGGGTACCTGTTACCGGTCTGCCAGCCAGCGCTGCTGCGCGTCGGCCGGGATCTTCCCCCGACAGCCTCTGGGCGCCGCCCGTCCGTTCTCATCGGACGCAGGCGTGGTGGCACAGGGCAGCCGCCGCCTTCTGCGAGCACGCTGTCGTCGAAGGCCAGGCCGTCGAGGATCATGGAATCCACCGCTCGCCGCGCCTCCTCGAGCGTGAGGTCTTGAACCCTCGCGCCGGCAATCTCGACCTCTCTGAGCATGAACCAGCATGCATGCCTGTCCGGGGCTAACCGGGTCCTTTCCGTTATGGAACCGGGTCCTAGGATTTATGTTGCTGACATGAGTGACATGTAAGAACACGTGTATATAGGACATGTGTTGCTGACATGATGGACATGTAAGAACACGGGTATATAGGACACGTGTTGCTGACATGATGGACATGCAAGAACACGTGTGATGGACATGTAAGAACACGTGTATATAGGACACTTGTTGCTGACATGATGGACATGTCAGAACACGTGTATATAGGACACGTAAAGCAACATGTCTGATGTCGTGCTGAAGGGGGGGGGGCAGGACGGAAAACAAATGCAACTACTGCAGCAACATTGGGCCTACGTCATGTGTGTTCTTGTGGCTCTATGGAAAGAGCGAGATGCTGGACATGTATAAAAAGATGTGTGCTTGTGGCTCAATAGAAAAATCAATGCCTGAAAAACTTGGTTTGTTCGAAATGTGAAAACATGTACATCGAAAAATCAAAGCCATACTGACATAATTGCCTGTCCCAAGTTTTGTAGTTCACATGGAATTTCTTTGTTGCAAGATATTTTTGAAGTTATTTTGAAGATTCGTTTGTGCCGAGCAAACCAAACAAATGCAACTTGGTGTTCTTGTGGCTCAACGAAAACAAGAAGCTTGAGATTTTGTGTTCTGAAACCCTAAAGTCAGCTTTTTGTACGATTCACAACGACTTGAAAATTAGTGTGTGTGTGTTCATGATTAAACATGAAGGGAATCTAAGCTTTCGTAACGTCCAGCTCATGCCCTAAACCCTGGACCCTAAACTGTAATCCCACCCAACCCCCAAACCCGCCCACCCACTCCTGCAGGTAGGTATAGATAAGTAGATAGGCAGGAGGGAGGTACTTGTAGGTCTAGGTGCACCGGCAGGCTTCCAGGTCTCTAGATAGCTAGGTAGGCGGGCATGTAGGTAAGGAGGCATTGATCAGGAAAGAAGTTTAAAGGTAGCAGGCAAAAGTAGTTGTAATTAGGCATTCGCGCAGGCTCTGTCAGGATGTCAGGTCGCCACATCAGAGGTCTTCGGAGCCCCGTGCAGGGGCGTACCCGCACCAAGCCCTTGAAGGGGCTGCGGGATGAACCCCGAATAGGGGTGAGCTTGGACCCCGAACAGGGGTCGTCGGAGCCCCGTACAGGGGTGTGGATGAACCCCGAAAAGGGGTGAGCCTGGACCCCGAACAGGGGTCGTGAGAACCCCGTGCAGGGGTGTGGATGAACCCCGAACAGGGGTGAGCTTGGACCCCGAACAGGGGTCGTTAGAGCCCCGCACAGGGGCGTCCGATGAACCCCGAAAAGGGTGAGCCTGGACCCTGAACAGGGGTCGTGAGAACCCCATGCAGGGGTGTGGATGAACCCCGAACAGGGGTGAGGATGAACCCCGAGCAGGGGTGAGCCGGATCCTCAAAGACAGATGCAGAGAGAAAGAGAAGAGAGAGAGAGAGAGAGAGAGAGACAGCGAAAATAATTAACGAAGCAAGGAAGGAAGCAAGGAAGGAAGGAAGGAAGCAGGGAAGGAAGCAGGGAAGGAAGAAGGAATGATCAAGATGAGGGTGTGACTGTAGATGCGAGGAATGAGCAGGCAGCAAGGAGTGATGTGAGGGAAGGAAGAGGCAGGAAAGTCATGCATGGATTCAGTATCTCTCTGCTCACTTTCCGTCTGTCGCCGGCCAACCAGGCTGAGACAGTCTGCGCATCGAGATCCTCGAAGAGCCCCGGCCTAAGCCACACCAAGACTTGACTGCTGCACCGTCGGTTGCTTCCAAGCTCAACATGTTGGACTGCAGCAGCTTTTCATCTCAAGATTCAAGGAAATCGCACCGTTTTTTCTTGGCGCCACTAGCGCCATGACTGAGCAAGTGTACACCGACGCGGAATGGGCGGCTTGGCGTCGAAGTCAAAACCCTGCAGGAAGCCACCAAAACCCTGCAGGAAGCCACGACGACACAGAGACGGACCCAACGAAGCAAGGCTTCACAAAGGAACTCCGACCCCTTCCGGATGAATGGAAAGTTGAGTGGAAGAAAGCTGAGAAGAACAAGCAGCACTCAGCCAATGACTTCAGCGGTATCAGGCGCCTCTGCAACAGAAGGTTGCAACAGATGTACAACCAATGGAAGAATGAGGTGGAGCTCACGGAGAAGCAGGATTCGGCTATCAACAAGCTCGCCATCTTGACGCATAACAAGGACCGCATGGAAATCGATCGCTTGAGGGAGGTTGAGAAGGAAGCGATTTGGACGAAGAAAATGTACGAGACGAAGATTGCGGACGACAATAAGAAGCACGAGGCCGAACTGGCAGCTGTAAAGAAGAAAGGCGAGGACATGCTGGACGAACTGGAGAACACGCATGAGAGAAACAACCAGGAAAGGGCTAAGAGGCTGTCCATCACGGAAGATACGTACAGGTACAAGTTCGAGGATAGCCAGAAGGAGATGAAGGTACTGACTGCCATGTATGAGAACAAAATCAAAGAGATGAACGCCGAGCACCAGGCACAGATGGCGAAAGAGAAAGAAGAGAACAAGAAAAAGTTCGACGAGAAGGTTTCCAAAGCCCAGACGGACATGACAAACAAGTTCAAGAGCAGGTTGAAGAGGCTCGAGGATGCACAGGTCAAGTACAAAGAGAAAGTCCTCACTGCAACGGGGCTTTGGAGACAGACACTGGCAAGGAAAGAGGATGAGGTCCTGCGGCTCCGGCTACGACTCCGCTTGCAGGAACCCGCGAGCTCGGCGCAGCAAGACAACGAAGAGAAGCTCAAGGACAGTAAGGCTTGGCCCGACAGTTCATTTGTCAGTTGTTCAGTCAGTGAAATGCGCATCTCTGACAGGAGAGTTTGCATCCCACGTCCCCGACGGTCGTTTTCACCCCGACCTCTCCCGCACGCAGCCCGAGCCTTGGTTTCATCACCGCAACCTTGTGCGACCCCAACTTCGCACGTTCCAGGTAGTGACGAGTCCGACTCTGACTTCGATCGGGAAGGAAAGCGATCCCGCTCGCCCAGATCCGACAGGACGGATTATCGCAGTAAGCAGTGAGACGGAATAACGGATTTCATAACGTAGCTGATGGCTCTGATCGTGACATCCCCATGGATTCGAGTCTTAACCAAAACAATCTGACATCTAGTGATTCTGAATCCGCTTACAGTTTCAAGAACACGACGAACTCCATGGTTGATGCGGCGGCACAGGGGCATGGGCCCGGTGGCCGTGTGAAGTTCCTAGAAAGACTTAGGACTTCTGACTGGATGGGTCATGAAGCCAAGAGCAGCATCGGAAAAAGTCGCATGCATCAGGGACCATTCCTGCATGACAACCCCGCCTCCCCCCCCAAACCACCCACCACGAACCGGTCCCCCAACCAATTCCCGCACCCCTGATTCACACCCACCCACCGTCACCCAGCCACCTAACCGCCCCACCCATCCATCAACCACCCACCGAGAAACCCACCCACCCCCCCCAACCCCCCTGTGCTGGGCGGCCTGTTCGGTGCTTGCACTTAAGTGACAGACACTTCTTAAACACGGTGGGTGGTGATGTCTCTGACACGAAAGGTCAACGTATTCCTCGAGACCTACAAGCAGGACCGACTGCCCCATGGAAGATCCGCAACAGCAAGAGCGACATTGTCGCTCTTGCTGTTGCGGATGTGTGGTGCAGGTCGAAAGCGACACGACCTGCACTAAGGTGCAAGAAGGCCTTGACGGTGGCTACATCATCCCAGAAGGTTCATGGTGCAGGACTGGTAGGTACCCGCTCCTGCACCTTGAACCTACTGGGATGATAAAGGGGACATGCTGACTGGAGGCTGGGAAGTGGCACGTCTTGAGCTCGGCGGTGATGTCTCTAGCACGAAAGGCCTACGTACTCCTCACCTAGAAGCGCGACGGACGAGCACACCAACATGCTCACTGGTCACTGGAGGCTGGGCAGTGCCACTTTTAAGCTCGGTGCTTCAGACGGACATGACAGTTTCAGGAACAGTGCGGCATGTGCAGTCCATGGCTGTGTGATGCTGTGAGTGTGCGCCCGTCTGACAGCAGAACTATCTCAAGCTTCCCAAAGGAGTACACTTTTCATAGCCCTTTGCATCATGGTGGAGCTCACGGAGGTGTTGCTCGCTTTGGCAATTGTAGCCATTGGCTACATGTACAGCATACAGCAGAACCAGCAGAACAAGAGAAGGGCCAAGCAGGAGGAGGACAGCGGCAGCGAAGAAGAGATCAGGCCCAGGAGGAGGAAGGCCAGGGCCAGTCTCATGGAGGAGGACAGCGGCAACGGGAGGTCAGACCGCAATAATGACAAAAAGCATACGGCCACAGCACAACCACAAGATCCAATAGAACCAACACAGCAGGAAAGCAAGCCCAAAGATGAAGCTGGCAAGGATCCGCCAAAGGAAAGCAAGCCCAAAGATGAAGCTGGCAAGGATCCGCCAAAGGAAGCCAAGGATTTGGAGCCCGAGAACTTCCAGGAACGTGCAGAGGCCGCGGTCCAACGCATGGTGGCCGCCGTTCACACTATGCACGGATGTTTGCAGAAGGTTCAGAGCTCCGAGACGGAAATTTCCTCGTTAGGGGACAAGATGAAGAACATCCTCTTGGAGATAGCCGAGCTGAGACAGAAGCAAGAGGAGCACGTGTCGGAGCTTGGCAAGCTACCCGACATGGTCGTCGCTCTGGGGTCAGACCTCAAGAGTCTGACCAGCAGAAAAGAGTCCATGGAAGGGAAGCTAGCGGAGATTACGGACTTTTTGGAGAAGTATGAACTAGCAGACCCCAAACATGACACAGATACGACGAGCACAAATGCCGACGCGGAGAGCACGCACCCCGACAGCCAGCCGGAACAGACTCAAGCGGAGGACCAATTTACAGTCTTCTATGCTGAAGGATGGCAGTGGCTGTTCAACAAAAAAATACAGGCATACAGGTGCAAGGGAGGTTGTGACAACCCACCAATAAAAGGAAGAGAGCTGTGGCACAACATCATCCAGTTCCACAAGGACCATGACCGATGGTGCAACACCCAAGAGGAACTAGACGAGGCTCGACAACAGTTGATCGACGAAGAAGCGGCAAAGCGTTTGGCAGAACAGGAGAAGGCAGAAGCGTCAAAGCGTCAGTGGGAAGAGTGGACCGAGGACAATGAGAAGCAGAAGCAGCCGCATGTCACAGCATGGAAGAAGTATCAGCAGCAGAAGGATCAGCAGCAGAAAAAGGAGGTGGAGGAGGAGTGGAAGCAAAGTTGGGAGAACTGGAAGACTCCCCATCAGTGAGTCATGTACACTAGGAAGTTTTTGTGAGCCCTGATGTAGTTACGGACCTAGACAGTAGCAGCGCTAGGACAGTGATTTTCCAGGCTCACACGCAGCTTCCCAACAGGAACAGACCAGGTTTGGGAGACGTCAGCTAATTGGTGCCAAACAAATAGCAGGTAGGAAAAAAAACCTGGTCCGGGCCTCTCTACGTACAGATGCACAGGAAGCCTAATCCCTGCGCATAGAGTTTTTGAAATCATCACTCAGCAGACAGTACGCTGAGGCAAAAAACCTTCCGGCGATGCTTTGTGTCGTTCATGCCCCCTGGTCGAACCCATAACAAGATTGCTTTGCTCTGCTCGCACAGGTGTGGCCTACTTGGTTTTGCCCCATCCTGAGGCAAGTTTATTGTTCAATCTGGTGTGGTTCATTCAAGTTTCCCGCCAGGCTGGGAAATGGAGACGTGAAGTGGACCAGTTCAAGTATCATGCCAACGCCTCAGTCACGTTGTTGTGGATGGTTTGGGAAGAACAGCACGTAGTTACATCCAAGGTCCGCTACAGCACGCAAGAATGCAAGCAGGCGGCAAGGCCCTCAGCTGTCTCGTTCGCACGGCAATCCAGGCCCAGAGCCATACAAAAAGTAAAGCATACAGACAGATTCCTAGCATGCCCCTCCCAACGCCAAACTCACCTGCAATTCGGGGGACATGACTTAGATTTAAGTCCGACTCAGTCACAACGATCCCGATCGCCGAGATCTACAAGGACTGCCAGAATCCATGCTTACATTGCTGCGCCTGGTTGTGACCTGCAGGAAGGCCTTGACGGTGGCTACATCATCCCAGAAGGTTCATGGTGCGGGACGGGGGTACCTCGCCCTGCACCATGAACCTGCTGGGATGATAAAGCGGACATGCTGACTGGAGGCTGGGAAGTGGCACGTCTTAAGCTCGGCGGTGATGTCTCTCGCACGAAAGGCCTACGTACTCCTCACCTAGAAGCACGACGGACGAGCACACCAACATGCTCACTGGAGGCTGGGCAGTGGCACTTGTAAACTCTGTGCTTCAGACGTGGCAGTTTCAGGAACGGTGCAGCACGAGCAGTCCATGGCTGTGTGATGCAATGAGTGCTCGCCCCAAAGGGAAGAAGGTAGGAGGGAGGTGAAGCCGTGCAGGCGTGACTTTGGACCTCAGCGCTTGGTTTGAATGTGAATCTCTGACTGTGTGACGCAGGATTGTGCCAAATCAAGCACGCATAGCAACTATTTGATATTTGGCAACGTAGGTCCTGCCCCTAGTGATGGTGACCGTCATTGAGCTCCTACTTTTGGTGGTTCTGATGTACATGGGCATCAACATCTACACCATGCACCACCACGACAACGACGACGAACCAGACAAGAAAAAGAAGAGGAAGAGACAGGCTAAGGAGGAGGCGGAGGCTTTGGCGGGATTGGGCGAGGACGAGGTTGCTGCAGAAGCAAACAGCATCAGCATTCGCATTCAAAGTCTTCAAGCATCAGTAGCACAACGTATGGACAATGTGATGCAACGACTCGACGGCATCGAGAAGTCGGTGCTGTGGACACACACGCGCCTCAAGGAGATCACGGAGGAAGTAGCTTTCCTTCGAACGACCCACGAGGAAGAAAAGAACAAAAGTACAATGGAGTTGCAGAGGCTGCGCTACGAGGAGAACCAGATTCTGCAGGGCATTTTTGCAATGCGGCGTGAACAGGAACAGTGGGGGAATCGCTTCTTGGCAAAGTTCCAGCAGCTCGAGGAGAAGGACGGCACCAACGACCACAAGCAAAGCGGCCCGTCAGACGACATCCCGGAAATCCCGAGGGTCCCAAGCAATAAGATGCCGACGCAGGAGCCTTCAGGTACAAAGCCCACCAAGGAACCGGAGGGTGCACAGCCCCCCATGACGGAGGAAAGACGAGCCAGCCTGATGGCCGCTGCATGGTGGGCACGTGCTCTGGCGGAGGCCAACGGCAACAACGCATTCCTAGATGAGTGGGTCGAGAAGTTTTCAAAACAGGAAAGAAAAGCCTTCTCATCCAAAGGGGGCGTCCGAGAGGAGAAAGTCTCAATTCACGGAATTCATAGTTTCGAAGGGCCGGATGGAACAAATTATGGAGACGTCGGCCACTACTACTACGCCAAAGTGTTTGAGCAGCTTTTTCCAACTGTCTCACCGTACATACGACAAATGAACGACGCAAGCAAGGCGGACTTGGTGAGGGCAGTCCTGGCCACAGCGTACTTGGTTTTGGACGAGGGGCAGAATGACCTGAAGCAGAACACGACGGAGACACAACGGACAACATTACAAAACCTCAGGAAGAACATAGAGCACCTCGCATTGAATTTTCGCGGTGGTCGAGCATGAGATTCAGGGACATTGTTTTTGACATGGAGTTCACGTATGTGTCCCTGGACAGAGGTTTCACATCAATCTTCCGTAATGACTTCAGATTCATGTCATTATGAAGATCAGAGCTACGGATGTGCGTGCAAAATGTCGTCCGGTTTCGAGTGTGCTCACACGGACACGACCCACCATCCACTTCAGCCTTTGAACCTCCCAGGTGAAGTCTCACAACGGATTCCTGGAAGGTGGCAGCGAGGCCCGGCGCATGCCCTTAAGAAGTGCTGGGTAGTGATGTCTCTGACAGGAAAGTGGTCAATGTATTCCTCGAGACGTACAAGAACGACGGAAACCGCACGTCTTAAACTTGGCGCTGATGTCTCTCACACCCTAAACCCCCCGTGTGGCTCGCGACCTGCAGGCATGACCACGACCACCATGACCACCACGACCACGACGACGCCAGGGAGGCCGGGAAGGTTTCGGAAGTGATTTCGGAAGTGGTTCGGATGCCAGTCCATGGTTGTGTCAGTGTGATGCAGTGAGCAGTAATCTCTCAAGCTTCCAAAAGGAGAAGAAGGCCGCACGTAGCCCTTTGCATCATGACGCTGACGGACTTGCTGCTTGCTTTGGCATTGCTGTGCGTCGCCGCCCACATCTTCATGAACCAGATCAACAAGGGGACGGCCAAGCCGGAGGAGGACAACGAAGAGGAGACGAGACGCAGGAGGAAGAAGGCCAGGCGGGCGCGTCTAATGGAGGAGGAGGAGGAGGAGGAGGACACATACACGGGGGCCGAAGCATCAACCTCCGAGGCGACAGCGCGACCAGAAGATCCAACGGCAGCAACACCACCAGTAGTGCATCCAACCCACGGGATGCAAGAAGAGCAGTTGAAGGAGTTTGCCAGGAAGAAGCTCGAAGAGGCAGCAGCAGAACAGGAGAAGCGAGACAAACACGACGAGTGGGAAGCCAATGCAGAGGATGCGGTCCGCCGCGTTGAAGAGGCCGTTGCAAGTGCGAGTGGAGTTGTCGAGAAGGTGAAGCAGTCCGAGGAAACTGTCCTGAAGTCAGAGGAGCAGCTGAAGAACATCGTCAAGGAAGTAGACGATATGAAAGAGAAGCAAGACCACGCACTCAAGTTTTTTAGCGTGGAACCGAACTCAATCAAGGACCTCCAGGAAGCAGTGAAGCACCTTACCGAAGGCATGGACGGAGTGGAAGTCCGGGTAACGGAGATTTCGGAGTTCTTGGAGCAGTATGTCGCTGACGCTACGGCAGAGTATGAGGAAGTGCATCGCCGAGAACAGGAACAACAGCAAAGACAGGAAGAAAACGAAGAACCTCCACGGACTCAGATGCCGGGTGAGCTTACTTACTTCCCGAAACTTGGCTACGTGTGGGAGTTCAGCAAGCTCAACCAAACGTACAGGGCGAAAGGAAGAGACAAGGGAAATGGGAAATGTGACAACTTGGGAGCTACCGGCAAAGGACCAGAATTTTCACCAGTGAAGGGAAGAGCTCTCTTTAACGCCGTGGTGGATGTCTACAAGAAGTCAGGAACAAGACAGATATGGTGCATGTCGCAAAAGGAAGTGGATGAAGCTAAGGCCTTGTTATGGGACCTTGAAGTCAAAGAGACAATGGAAAAACGGAAGCTGCAGGCTGCCTCGTCGACGGATTCCACCAAAGGAACCAAAGGAAAGGGAAAGGACCCGGTTAGCCCCGGAAAGGGCCTTGGCAAAGGGCCAGGCTCACAGCCCGGCAAAGGGCTAGAAAACTGCAGCTATGTCGATTGGGGCACGACCTACGGCGATGGCAGCAGATATGAGTCTGACGATCATTGGACCAAGCAGTGATTGGGTCCATGTACACTAGGAAGTTTTTGTGAGCCCTGATGTAGTTACGGACCTAGACAGTAGCAGCGCTAGGACAGTGATTTTCCAGGCTCACACGCAGCTTCCCAACAGGAACAGACCAGGTTTGGGAGACGTCAGCTAATTGGTGCCAAACAAATAGCAGGTAGGAAAAAAAACCTGGTCCGGGCCTCTCTACGTACAGATGCACAGGAAGCCTAATCCCTGCGCATAGAGTTTTTGAAATCATCACTCAGCAGACAGTACGCTGAGGCAAAAAACCTTCCGGCGATGCTTTGTGTCTTTCATGCCCCCTGGTCGAACCCGTAACAAGATTGCTTTGCGCTGCTCGCACAGGTGTGGCCTACTTGGTTTTGCCCCATCCTGAGGCAAGTTTATTGTTTAATCTGGTGTGGTTCATTCAAGTTTCCCACCAGGCTGGGAAATGGAGACATGGGGTGGACCAGTTCAAGTATCGTGCCAACGCCTCAGTCACCTTGTTCTGGATGGTTTGGGAAGAACACCACGTAGTTACATCCAAGGTCTGCTACAGCACGCAAGAATGCAAGCAGGTGGCAAGGCACTCAGCTGTTATGCTTGCACCAGAAGTTAGTTGGAAGCATGCTTGCCTGGCATCACGGCAATCCAGGCCCAAAGCAATGTAGATTCACAAGTAAACAGACAGATTCAGACATCCGACGGAAATTAGCCATCTTTTCCATTGCCATGACGATACTACGGCGCATTTCTAGCAGCAGCAGCAGCAGCAGCACGTCGAAGGAGAACTGGCGACAGCTGTAGGAAAGGAATATCATGAATTTGAACATGGAGGAGCTGGACCCGGAGTCCAACGACAAGTTGAGTGATAATCAACTCAACTACTTGGACTTCGCCGGTGATTTTCTACGACTGTGTCCAGGCCTGAAACCTGAGTTCCATTGCACAGTGCAGCCTTAAGTATCTCGGCAGGAATGGCCCGCTTCAAAAAAGACATGCAGGAACGAACTCTTACTTATGTGTCGGATTGCCACTTGGCACATCGGCTCTGAGCCCTCATGCGTCAGCCCTGTAAGCGGAACCTCAGGCAGTGGAACAGAAACACCTCTGATGGTGTTACGTATGCTCTTGGGAAAGGAACAGGTCGCTCATTTGTACCTCATCTGAACATGGACTTGCAAGTAGTACCATCCTAAGGTTTTCTGGGTTGCTGCTAAGGTCAGGAAGTGAACGAAAAAGAAGTGCACGAGAGTTTCTGCAAAGGAACTTCGACTTTGAAGGAGTCCCGCTGTGACTCAGTTTCCGGGGAGGCTGCTTGGCAAGTCTGTGCTATCCAGTCCAAGCACATGAAGTCACTCAGGCTTGCAGACGATATGTTGAAAGCGAATGTTAGTTGGTTGCAAGACAAGGCCGGCCGGACCTGCAGGAAGTCTGTCAGTGACATTGCAAACAATGTGCAGGTATCCCTCTATGTGTCTGGCTTCCCATGCACTCCATTTTCGATGCTCCATCATTTATCCAAGATGCTGGAAGATAAGAATGCGAAGCAGCTATGGAAAACAATCAGGAACATCAAGGTAATAAACCCCCCAGCAACTTGTCAACATGATCAAGCAACTGAGATGATGGCTGTCTTGGAGAATGTCAAGCAAGCAACTGAGATGGTTATCTTGGAGAATGTCATGGGGTTCGAGCGATGTATGAAGATCTTCAAGCAGACTGTGAAATCACAGCTACGAACGACGCTTGGCTACAGCAATCAAATCCGTCGACGGCTCAGCTTGAACATGGCCTGATCGAGGTATGAAATGGCAGTGTTGATGATAGATCCGCGCTCGAGCTGCACATAAGATTCGCCAACTGAGTGTCAGACGCCACCAGAGCAAGGCTGCAGCATGGAAGCCCGATCAGTCGCAAACGACTGTATATTCTGTTGGCCAGACGGGATTGCTTGCATTCCGACGCCAAGCAGAACTTTCAGTCCTACACAGAGGAAGTTCTCAGGGAAATGCATTGCAAACCAAAATACTCCTGGAGACTTGGCTTTGTTTTGATGCAGATGCAGGTTCAGTGCCGTTATGCATGTCATGCTTTCCAAGGACAGACCTCTTGTTGCACAGTTCTCACCCAGCGGTGTGCCACGCGAGGGAGAGACGAAGTCATGGAAGAACAAGACGCAGGATCGCAATAATGTAGCAGCCAAAAAACATGTGTTCCGGTATGTAGTTCCCTCGTCGAGACAGGAACACAAAGAAGAAGCACGTGAAGTGGCCTGCACAACACAACATCTGGGCAAGAGAGAACAACGCTTGGTCCTCGGTTCAGGGTTTCGGGTTCCCATTATTACCTTCGGACACATTGACTTAAGGTATCCAGGAAGCGAGCCCATGGCTGCTTCGAAGCTGCTTGCCCGAAAGCAGCATCCCAAGTTTCAACAACAAGGGAAATGGACCTCTTGGACTTGGTCTGGGCAAAGAACGGAGGCCAGTCACTGACAAGCAAGAAGGCAAGCTGACTGTTGCCTGAGTTGTCAGGCTCAATGGAAATGGTCAACACGTCGCAGTCTCTGCGACGAACGCATGTCATGAAGAAAGGAAGGCCAGGGTGTGAGGCAGTTGCCATTGTCTTGCCCAGAGAATCGATGCAGGCCGCTACAGTGCCTCACACCTGGCGGCCGATTCCTGGTTCTGGGAAAACATCAACGATATTTACTAGGCCTGCAGTCCATATGTAGGAGCTCCATGAGTTGGGAGGCAACATGAGGCAATTTCATCCATCGGGTATTTTGACAGGCAGAGAGGTGATGCTGCTGATGGGCGCTCCCATCAACAAGCTGAGTCTGGAGAACCTGTCAGAGCGTGTCCCAGGGCAGCAGTATGTTTCCTTTTTGGCCATATCCATGCATTGGGACCACCAGAGCTTCAATCTTGCAGGATCTCCATGATTTGGGAGGCAACATGATGCACTTTCGAAGCATCGGGGCCGCCATTTGCGTTTTGTGCAGTGCGGTAGATGTCACGCATGTGTTAGGAGAGTCGCGCACATAAAAGAAATGCGTCTCAGTTGCGGAATCGCCCGCAATGCAATCGGTTGTCCGGCACTTTTGCAGCAAGCTTGTGGAAGCTCATTGCTCTGTTTGTGTGGCTCAGTATGACTGAACCGGGGAGTCAAGTAGACCTACAATAGGATGAAACCAATGTCAGACCAATCCTGAATACAATGAACATGGCTCAGGGCAGCATGACTTGAGAATTAAGTCAGGAACACAGCAGCTATGCCGCCGCAGTTCGATCTGCAAGGCTTCATGAATGGAGCTCCCAGCTCCAGCAGTCAAAGTATCCCAGAACGACGTATTCAACGCAATATTCCGCTGCAGCGGTACGAATTGACAGAGTCAGAGTCTGAGTCGAGGAAGAAGAAACGCAGAACTGGTGGGCTGCAGCGCTACGAATTGACGGAGTCAGAGTCTGTGTCCCAGCAAGGGTTTGGGGTCTATTATGTTCAGGCTGAACCTTGAACCTAAACCCGGATTGCCAAGGCCATCCGAATCCGACGAAGACGAATCCTACGAATCCGACGATGAAAGCTCCTCCTCCTCCTCAAGTACCGCGTGGGCACGTGTGGACCTGACCCTGGACCGGCTGGAGTGTTTGCACTCGGTGCGCTGCGATGAAGATAGGGAAATGGATGCGTACAGCAAGAACGGCATGAGACCGAAGCGCATTGCACAGGCTTGCAAGCATCCCTGCAGCTGTGAACGCGGCTGCCACGTACCGAAAAAAACCATGACGAACGTGTGCTCTCGTTTCTGGAGCTTGTCCAAAGCGGCCCAGGACGGATTGTTGTGGTCTTTACAACAAGGTGGCGGGAAGAAGCTGCGCTACAGTATCGCAGGTCATGCAGTTTGCAGGCAGGCTTTTCTGTGCCTTCTAGGAATCGGACGGAGCAGGCTGAGGCGCTGCAAATCCGTTTGTCATGGGATGGACCTACGGAAAATGAGTTCGTCGAAACGGCCAGCTTTGAAGCAGGCTTCTCTGAGAGTTTTCTTTATGCACATGTACCACAGTGCAGCAGAGTCGATGACCACGAAGCGTCTTGGCTTCTTTGTGATAGAAACATGGTGCAGGATTGTGATTTGTACTTTTCGAGTCGGAGGGTGCATGGCAAGTCCAAGGTTCACTACAGCGGAGGTCTTGTCTACCAGCACGCCCGAGTTGCAGAAACGGATGTTGACACGACTCATTGCTTACAAGATGCAGACAGCAACGGAGCAGATCAGTTTTGATACGGATCCTACGCAATTGCCAGTCCGAGAGCTGCCACACAGCAGCGGAAGCACCTTATTCACGCAGTACCAAGCATTTTGTGCAAGGGGATCCCAGGATGTGAATGTGGCAGGAAGGTCGCTCTTCTACTCGGAGTTTGTGCGCTGGTCACCGTGCCTTCGTTTCAGGAAGAAGTCCACGCACTCTTTATGTTTTACCTGCTCCAAACTAAAAGCAGCCATCGCAGAGAGCAAGAAGGACTTCACCCTCCATGTACGACTATGCAACGAGCTTCTTGATCATCATATCACACAATGGAGGGACCGTGAGGTCTATTGGCAAGCACGTGAACGTAGCAAAACACAACGAGACTTGCTTTGTGTCATACTGGACAGCTACGACAAGGCAAAAGCCATGCTCCCGAAATTTCCAGATCAACGAACTCCGAAATTGTCCGCGTTTGAGAAGAATCCACGTGTCTTGCCTTGATTAGCATGAGGGATGAGTTGCAACCCATGTGTCCGCAGTGCAACCGTGACACATTTCAGTAGTCGACTCCCCAGCATTCCTGTGAGGCATCCACGTAACCATCACCCTTGTCCTGGTGCACGGAGTTGGTGCATTCTTCTACACATGTGATGAGGGCATGGGCCTTGGGGCGAATTGGACGTTGGAGATTGCAGCTCAACCGCATTCCGGATTCGAGTGCTTCTTTTTGTTGCGGTCCGGCCGCCGGTGTGCCTGTATGTGCCTGTATGTGGCTGTGCTGCTTCTGAGCTCATGCGCGCGATGGACACGGCATTCTCCTGGTACAGAAGAAAGAATCTTCCTTTTCCCCACGAGTGTCCTGGCATGACTCTGGCACCGCGTGTCTCAGTTTATCACTCCGACGCAACTATCGGTGAACCAAGGTTCTACTTACAAGCAGACAACACAACGAAAGAAGTTCGCCATCAGAGCACTTCAAAGCTTCTATGCGCTTTGGTGCAAATGAACTATTTCCGAGCAAGTTCACACAACCATCTTCAGGTAGGCCACACGCATGAGGATGTGGGATACTCGGCAGCAGGGATTCTGTTCTTTAAGTTAGTTTTTTGCTGCGTGGTAGCTGATGCACAGCAATGCACTGTTGATGAGCTGAATGTGTTTACTGAGACGCCACACTGGCCCTGGTGACAACGGCTTTAAATCAAACTACGGACATCCAGACACCTCAAGACATCAGCAGAATCCTCACGGACAGTCTCGGGCCGATGTTTCGAGATAAAGGAATGATGATGCAGTGCGAACATGTGACGCAGGCCAGACTATGAGCTCCAACTCAGCACACGCAGTCGGGTAAGTTTGAGGCCGCACATTAGAAGCTGCAGTCTGCCGCAGGTTCGCAAGTGGGACGAGCTCCTTCCACAATCGGTGCAGTTTTTCCATGCGTATCAGGAACGAGCCGAAGGCAAGTCTGACAAGCGGGTGCCACATGTCTTCCAGTTTCTTCCACGCGAAGGCGGGGAGCATCAAAGTGTAAGGCAGATGTCAATCCGAGCCAGAAGCATCCCTGAATTTGGGCCCTGTTTGCAGCTCTGCCGGATCATGGCCGTGGCATTCAGCTATCAGAACGCGTACCTGTTCGCATGAGGAACTGCGGCAACCAGAGTGACGTATTTGCCATCATGAAAATGTACATGAGTGACAAGCAGGCCAGTCAAGCACCGCTACTGTGCTGGCCCACTGCTGTTCGCAGCGACACGGAAGAGTTTTTCAGACAAATAAATACAACGACTGCAACAACCGGGCCCAAACTGGAGGAAAAAAGAGCTCAACAGGTACTGGAGCTGGCGGAATCCATTGAAAAGCACTATCCGCATCTTCGTCGTGCTGCAACGTACTACCGCAGCGTCGCAACAGGGGTCAGGCAGGAGGAATACCCCAGACTGGAATTCATAAGAAACGGACCGAGACCTCGAGGAATCTTGGTTTGGAATCCGGTTGTTTAGATGTGGTAAGACTGCTTCCACTACTATCTATTGAACTTTCAGTCTAACTCAGGAATGATGAACGTCCAGCTTGCACCTCCGCACCGCCACGAAGCTTTCCACCTCAGGGTGGCATTCCGGAGGAGGTAAGATGTGCTGGCCGAGTCTGGTTTCTCTGCGCACACCAGATCGCATGGCGAAGGCGAACATGGTCAAGACGAGTTTCAAGGATGTAACTCGACAAACTTGAGTTCAACACGAACTTCAAGGATGCAGTGACGTACTTTGTGCCGCGATAAGACAGAGAAGTGTCCCATCCGTGCAGTTCGTGTCGTGTGCCCTGACCTGAATCTGCCCCTGCACTTAACTTCTCGTGATTGCTCAGCATTTGGCTAGTCCTGAAAGCACGGATAGCCCGGTTCTGACGAAACGTAGCAAGAATGGCGACGAATGACACGGACACGCCGGAGATGCCGGCCGTTATGCAGAAGATTCATGCACAGTTCGAGGTTATGCTGAGGAAAGGAAACATCGGGCAACAAGTTGCAGACCGCATGACAAAAGACAGCATGAAAGAGGCTCGGGCAAAACCAGTGTCGCACTTTTGCAGTGGATAACATTGTCGTGTGACCCCTTGACAGGCCATCAACAACTTAGTCATGACGCAGCCGGCGACCACGGAGCAGAGAGTTATCACCTGCGTCCCTTTAGAGAACACTGAGGGTTGGCTTCCCTTGTCGGCGTTCATGTTTGATCACAACATGAAGAACGGGCTTCATGCAGCAAACGTACAAACAAAAACGCACTTCTTGGAGTTTCTGTTGCGTGGCTACCGCCCCAGCGAGTCAGTGGACGTGAAGTTTCCTCACTGCCAAAGTGCCTAGTCTGCAGCGATGATGTAGCACAGGAACTTCAAGTTCAATGCCCCTGACAATAAATAGTAAATCCAGAGGTGATCGATCTTTCAGCGAGCACGGAGACGACTTTGCTGTCGGTGTTACGGACGGACAAACGAAGTTGACGATCATGCAAGCCATTGTCTGCATTGTTTACCACCTGGAATTGACAGACGAAGAACTGCACGACGCACAACTCGTGTTCACCCTGAACTCGTTCCGTTACATCAGATGCAGCTTCTCCTACCACGCAAATCCCGCTGAGTATCACTACCAGGCACTTCGCTGCTTGGCCGCACATGCACTCATGTTGAGCATCGCAATGTGAGTTTCATAAATTCAAACTCCGCAGAAATCAGTGTTCCGTTGAGGCAATGGTTATCTTACTGCAGAGAAGCAAGCACCGAGTCCGCTGGTCTTGGCTGCAGAAATGGCAGCCGCAATCGAAATTGAACAGAATCAGGGAGGAAGATCCAAGAAGGCGCCCCTCCGGGATGCTCTCGGCGCTGCGGTTGCCAACTATAACAAGAGAGTCACTGTATCCAAACACAAAATCAACACCGGACGGAAGAACCTGATTATGAATCTGCTGCTCGGCTTTTCTCTTGTGTAACAGCCCGCAGTGCAACCTCTCCGCTCTACTGGTTCAACACCATCCACCACATCTGAGGCTCAGATCGACAGCCGAATTCAGAGAAATCATCCGAGCTCACTACGACGACTACAAGCATGAAGTCTCAGGATTGGCGCAACCCTAATCAACCCTTAAGCCTTGCCTCAACCCTGAACCGCTTCAGCTTGTGTTTTCCTGAGCGGTCTTTTGACAGGTATGCCGATCGACGTACTGGCAGCTGATTGGTGGCTGCCAAATCAACAGAGGCAGGTTCAACGCTTCAGGCAGAGTGAGCTATGGGGGTCCATCATGCAAACAACGGACGGATCTGCGAGCGCGTGGGCGACACGTGTCATCAAGGACGTCATATTGTTCAGTTAGCAATATGACACAAATGAAACAGTGGTATAAATTCATTCGTATCATGGCCAGGACTTCAATCGCGAGGTGACCACGAGATCCAGCACCAAAGCCAAGGCCGTACTGTTCCACAGAGTTCAATTATTGGGTTTGCTTCGATGAGCGTGTCGTAATGTGCACATGATGTAGCTTGGCAGAAAGCAGCACAACTCTCCGACGAGAAGCAGATGGAGCTTCACGACATCGTCTTGCTGTGGTTGTACATTTTGCCGAAGTTGCAGAAAATGTTCCCAACGGAGACAGTTGTGCAGCAGCAGGAAATGTTCGACCGCGGGCTGCCCGGCAGTTTGGTTTCCTTTAATTATTATCCGATTTGGTTTGGTTTCCTTGAACTATTACCCGATTTGGTTTGGTTTCCTTGAATTTATAAATGTTTGGCGATGGTTTCCTTGAATTTATATATGTTTGGCGATGGCTTCCTTGAATTTATATATGTTTGGCGATGGCTTCCTGGAATTTACAGAAAATCAAGGAAACCATTTGGCCGGACAGAATCAATCACAATTTGGAAGTTGGCTCACGGCCGAAAGTGTGATTGGTTTTCTGGAAAATCGATCGCGTTTTGATATTGCAAAAATGAATCGATCACGTTTTGGCCAACGGCCCAACACCGAGATTGTGATTGATCATTTTTTGCAATATATAATTGTGATTGGTTTTCTGGAAAATCGATCGCGTTTTCGAAGTTGGCCCAAGACGGAAAATGTGATTGATTTTTTAAGTTTTTGTTTGTGTTTCCCTGATTCGGATTTGGATTTGGTTTGGTTTCCTTGAACTTTACCAGATTTGGTTTGGTTTCCTTGAATTTATATATGTTTGGAGATCGCTTCCTTGATATATTCAACATCAATTAGGCTTGGATTCACTCCATGTGCTGTGGAATGGAGGTGCCGCAAATACCTTCCAAGTTGAAAAACAACTTCGGATATTAAATCATGAAAGCAAACCAGTCAATTCCGGCAGGGTGGATCAGCAAAGTTAAAGATAACACTGAGGCTCCTGGACAACGAGCTCGCAGCATCCATTAAGTCGGCATCGAACGGATTCAGCTGGGAGAGGCTGCCCTTCGTTCTCGAGGCATGAGGGAGACCCGTAAAAGGGAACCCTTCTAAACCTTGCTTCTGGCTCCAGTCTTTGGTATAAGTTCTTTTTTCATTATTGCCGTTTCCCCTTAAACCAAACTCTCAGGCCAAGGGGTGTGTGGTCAATGACTTCATCGCCCAATCGCAGTGTCGCACGACTCGAGCGTTGGAGAAGGCAAACAAAGCCGCCTTTACCTCGTGGAAGGAATTAGTTCTGTCGGACGAAGCCCAATACGAACAGGATTCATTGCAGTCACTTGATTGAATGCATCAGCAATTGCGTGAGAGTCCAGGGTCTAGCTCGTACGCACGGTGTGCACCTGAGGCGGACCGCAGACATGGAGAAGGCGAGGAACAACATCGTGGAGCAGATGGAGGACACGAGCCGAATGTATACAGGAATCCGCTTAACAAAGCCTCTAGTTAGGTCTGAAGTCAATTTGTTGCAGGAGGCGCACGACCGAGCATGGAAGAAAGTAGGCTTGTACATGACGGACAATCTGCGCTTGTTCCACACCACTACGCGTGACATGGAGAGCACGGTATTGCCCTCGGTCCAGACATACATCAGGCAGGAAGCTGCCAACATAAATGTCGTGTGGTGCTCACTGCCGACTGCGGGAATCGTGACTGCAACGAAAACAAGTGGCATCCTCACGGCGATCACGAACATATTGGCCTCCAGCCCTACGAACAGCATGGCAATTGTGGTGTTGCCCAATCGTGCGCAGAATTTGCTCACCGAGAGGCAATGCGGAGTTTGGGTTCATCTTCATCATCATGATGTAAGTAGTATATGTGTTTTCTTTTCTGTCAGGTTAAACGAAGCGACCAAGGAGGACTTCGCCAAGAAGGAAGAAAGTGAGGAGGAAGCAGACGTGGACATGGACGCAGAGCAGAACGACGACGACGACATGGAGGAGGAAAACGAAGACGATGAGAAGGACGAAAAACAAGGAAAAGTCGACAAAGAATCGAACGTACGCAAGGTTCGCTTCATGTGGGCGATCCTTGGTCTGAACATGCATTGCACTTTTTGGAGCTGCTGACCAAATTGCTCGATAGGATGAAAGAGTTTTGTGTGTGCCGACAGGAAGACTGTGTGATTGTAAGTAAGTATACGTGAGCGGGTTCAAGAATCTAAAGAGGATTCCCTTAGCAGTTAGTCCATGAGAAGTGAGAAATTCATTCCAGGCAGTCTTTGATGCAGAAGGATAGGAACCTGACCGTCAAAGACATCACATGGATCTTCGAGAAGGCTGCTTTCATGCATTTTCGCGATCATGGAATTGAATCCAAAAAACCACTGTTGAACCGAGGATTCAGTGTACGGGAAGCGCTCCGGGACTTTGGACCCGGGCCTGCATTTTTGGATCGCGGGGGGTGGGGGTATAGGCCTGCCGCTACCCCATGTGATATCATCAGTTTGCAAACCAAGGCTGGCCTCGCAATTCTCGTGAAGGGAAGCGGAAGCGTCTTCAGGAACATGCCGGGCTTCAAGAGCGGAACAATTTACGACGTAGAGATGCTACCAAGGAACGACTTCAACTCGCCGGAGGCAGGATGTTCCAGAAACTTCGCAATCCAGTTATGAAATCTTTCTCTGAATTAAACCCGATTGTCGCAGGCGAAGTCCGAGCTGCCACATCTAGGAAGAAAGCTCACCGACGTACAAGAACTCAAGCAAGAGGCAGGAGGAACAAGCTTGGTACGTCAGACGTTGAAGTCAATGGTTCCAACGAACGCGAAAAGCGTGATGCTGGTGGACTTGCATGGATACGACATTTGGCCAGGACTTGCGGTGATCGAGGAGAACTGCCACGCATCCGACCGAACCATGACAATGGCATCTATAGTGTGGGATAGAAATGCTTGGTTAGACGAAAAACTGGCCAACCACGTATTCCAATCTGCTAGGAAAGGAAAACTGGCCTTGCCGGGGTGGCCGGACTTTCAAGGACTTGTGCAGAGGATGCAGGCCCTCACGGACACGGAGCAGACGCAAGGCCTCTCCCTTCAGGTATCCGTCGTTTTGCAGTCACCAAGACGTCTCCTCCTGCTTGCAAGCCTTGCAGAGAAATTCCTCAACATGGACGCGGAGATCGCAGAGGAAGCTCAAAGCATCATCCAGGCACACAACAAGAAGTACAACGCAGAGGAAACCGACATTGACTTTCTGTACACAGAGCAGCATCCTGGCTTTAATAGTCAGTCAGACTGCCTTGCAGCCCTGAGAGTTCGGGATAGTGTGTGCAGCCCAGGCAAACAAGTACGATGGATGTCAACAAGAATCTTCAGTTCGACAGCACCGAGGAAGATGTCGCCAAGCTGCCGAATCCCGTCAAGCTTGACATGAGTGGGCAGGCTACATGGATTGCCTCCGAAGGCAACCTCTTCCTCCAGGTGACCGGGAATGAGAATTTCCAGGCTTTAAGGAACCGAGAAGTGTGACTCGTTAGAAAATAGTTAACCATGTCTTGTTCGACACGTCGACTTGTAAACCGTTTCATCGAAGTGACCCAGGTTTTCCTTTGGAAGTGGCGATTGGCGCACGAAGCACGTGACATGGACAGCACACAGACTAAGCACTGCAGCCTGGATGTTTAACGCCTTTTGTGTGCATTTCTCAGGACGCAAAAGAGTTAGTCAGCGACGCTTTGGGCGATTGGTTCAGCTTCGGCGGAGAGAACTTGATGGATTCGCTGGTTTTGCTCGAGAAGAAGGATGTACCCGAACACTTGAAAGACATTCCAAGCATGGAGACTTGTGTGACACTGGCGGCCCTCGTCAGAGAATTTCAGGATGCAGGGCAAACGTCGCATCGCGTCTGGGGCGAAGGGAAGGAGTTACTCGTTTTCAAGATGGACGGACCCCCGCAACAGAAGGAGAAAAAGCCGAAGCGCCGACGTACCTCCATGGGAAACTTGAGCAAGTCGTTCGGGGCGCACCTGTCGATTGCGAAGTTCAAGGAAAGCGAGTCATTGGCATTGGCATGGAGGCCCAATCTTGTAGATTTCAGGTTATCCTTGACTCGGTCACTCAGTAAGCATGCAGTGTACCGGTGAAAACAATGATAATGTCGAACTACCCAAATCTGAACGCATGGAAGGCTGCGCTTGGAGCTGGGCGAGAACGGAATGGTCACGATCGTGCCTATTCGACCGGTGGCCGTCACGGCAGGCACCATCGACCTAGCCCCAGGAACGTACAAGATCATGTGACGATTGACCCCCACAATTCTTTAATAGTTTCCGATAGCTTGACCAAGTAAACGGAATCCACAATTTTGGCACTATGTTGCTGCGTGCACATGGACATGATGTGGAAACGAAACAACAAGGAAGTACCAGCGCTTGGGTCCGGGATTCCAGAAGAGTTGTGAATCGCTAGGTTTAGTTCCATAGTGGAAAGGCCCCGGACAAGCCATAATTAAGTATTATTATACTAATACTTAATAGTATTGATTTGATCAGATCTTTAGATTGGTTAGCCGACCGACAGCAATCCCGTGGCCCAGGAATAGGAACACAGAAGGGCAATGACCTATTCGGAAGCGTTTTGGAAAAATAAGGAAGTCCGGTTCAATATCACGAAGCAGTGTCATGCGATTTTCTGTATGCTTCGTGCTTCATTGATTCAGCTGAAGCATCTCCGCTCGAGTTCACATAGAAGACAGTATTAGCAAGTCTACAAGCATACCATGCCTGGTTTGTCCGCGGATGAAGTGGAGCCCATCGAGCCGAAGTGGAGAAGTCCAGTTTTCGATATGGACGAAATGATGAGCACCTTGTCGGAAAAGTATGAAATAGAATCTGATTAGACCCATCCATGTAAGGACATAATGCTCAGCCCGCAGAACCGAAACAGCCGCCGACAAGACCATCTGCTTTGAAATCGACGAGTGGCTCAGCAAAAGCAGTGCTGCCAACAACGGCAACAACCACGAAGGACAGGCTCCCACCGCGTGTCCGAAACACCAGCTCGGAGGAAGAGAAGGAGCCGAAGAAGACGCAGAAAAAGAAGAAGAATAAGGACGCGGATCATGCTCCTTTGCGCGGCAACCGTAAGGACGATGAGGACGACGAAGACGAAGATGGTTCCTACGATGAGGACGAAGATGAACCCGAAGAAGACGAAAAAGTGAAGACGAAGAAGCGCCCAGCAGCCCAGAGCTCCAAGCCCAACAAGAAGCCGGCAGGCAAGAAAACCAAGAAAAACGACGGACTCTGGGAGCACTGGTGACCTGATTGCAATGTGATGCGAATCAGCAGGTAATTTGTATGTCAAATCCGATGTAACATGAGGCCGGTCCTGGACACGATCGTGGAGGAACCCTCGGAGAGCGTCCTTGAGAAATGCTTACAGGATGGCTACGAACGCGAGGCGGGGCCAGGGTGGCCGAATCCTTCCGTTTGTGTCCAACTTGCTTGCATCACGGCCAGGACACTGCGACCACTGAGACAGCACCATTCCGAAACACTATCTCATTTGTTACCCGGCTGCTCTTAAGACACGTTCTGATTGTGACCGCAGCACTGTTAGGCTTTCTTTGCATCGAAGGGCTTGCCAGGATTATGATGCCACGTTCTTGAAGCTAGATTGACTGTGATTTCCAGGTAGAGGAAATGGGACCCGTAAACCAAGCACTGTTTGAAGACTGGGACACTATGACGGCAAGATGGGAGCTGGTGGCCCGGCTGATGTTAAGGAGCTTCATCATGCCACTGTCACAGTGCGAGCTTCAGGACCAAGCAAATCGCGGTCTGCCGTCAGATGGTGACAAGGCAGTGGCAGGCTGTGTGTGTTGTTGTTTTGATTAATCAACCTCCAAGCTGCTAGGAATCGCACGTGATCAAGCAAGAGAATATTGCAATGAAGGACAACAATGAGGCAGGATTCCGGCGGGCTCGTGTCTACATTCTGGTAGAATCCGCAATATTAAATCACATTTTACAGATTTTGAAGCTTTCAGGAAACACACGACGTGAACAAGCAGCAGGAGATTCCAATGAGTGACAAAAAGGAGGCAGGATTCCGGGCTCGTGTCTACATTCTGGTAGAATCCGCAAGTGTTAAACAATTTTTACAGATTTTGAAGCTTTCAGGAAACACACGACGTGAACAAGCAGCAGGAGATTCCAATGAGGGACCACAAGGAGGCAGGATTCTGTGCTCGTGTCGACATTCTGGTAGAATCCGCAAGTGTGTCAAATCAAGTTTTATAGCAGGAGGTCCCAAACACGGAAGCTGGCCAGGCCACCTCCTCAGTAAGCATCATATTTTGAGTTTATCATCGACAAAATTTCCAAGCTGCGAGGAAGCGCACATGCATGAGCAAGAGCAGGAGATTCCGGTCGAGGAGAACAAGGAGGCAGGCTGCTTGCCTCGTCTGAACCTACCCAGAACTTCGAAACCGCCAGGATCCGCAGGCGATGATGAAGGTTCCATTGGAAGACAAGGACAAGGCAATCTGTCTCGGTACTTTCACTTAGCCAGAGATTTCAAGCTGCCAGGAGCCGCGCCTGGACAGCACGAAGATTCCGAGTGGCCAGGAACCGCAACGGGAAATCCGGGAGACGCCAAAGTTCGGCGCGGACCAGGCGGCTGCTTGTATTGTGCTTTAACATCCAGATGTTTTAAGCTTTCAGGAAACACACGACGTGATCACGCAAGAGAATATTGCAATGAAGGACAACAATGAGGCAGGATTCCGGGCTCGTGTCTACATTCTGGTAGAATCCGCAATATTAAATCAAATTTTACAGATTTTGAAGCTTTCAGGAAACACACGACGTGAACAAGCAGCAGGAGATTCCAATGAGTGACAAAAAGGAGGCAGGATTCCGGGCTCGTGTCTACATTCTGGTAGAATCCGCAAGTGTTAAACAATTTTTACAGATTTTGAAGCTTTCAGGAAACACACGACGTGAACAAGCAGCAGGAGATTCCAATGAGGGACCACAAGGCGGCAGGATTCTGGCCTCGTGTCTACATTCTGGTAGAATCCGCAAGTGTGTCAAATCAAGTTTTATAGCAGGAGGTCCCAAACACGGAAGCTGGCCAGGCCACCTCCTCAGTAAGCATCATATTTTGAGTTTATCATCGACAAAATTTCCAAGCTGCGAGGAAGCGCACATGCATGAGCAACAGCAGGAGATTCCGGTCGAGGAGAACAAGGAGGCAGGCTGCTTGCCTCGTCTGAACCTACCCAGAACTTCGAAACCGCCAGGATCCGCAGGCGATGATGAAGGTTCCATTGGAAGACAAGGACAAGGCAATCTGTCTCGGTACTTTCACTTAGCCAGAGATTTCAAGCTGCCAGGAGCCGCGCCTGGACAGCACGAACAAGGCCGGCAGGTTGCATTGGGTGGGTCGTGCTTTGACTTCGCCAGACACTCCAAGCTGATGGAAACCGGCAATGAGCAGGTCGATCTGCTCTTGGAAGAGGATTCAAAGTTGATCACCGAGCAGGTCCGGTTCTTCATATCTTGAGGGAACCACGACTTTCCGCTGCAGGTGGAGATAACAGACAGTGAGGGTGAACAGGCAAGCTCCCCTGTCGTTCTCTTTACATAGCCATGATTTGCAAGCCAGGAAGCTACCTCATTGCGGAAACGTCAAAAGATTCTTGCAATGGATTCGGATAACAAGGCAGGAGTGAGTCTCGTGTTGATGGACAAGGTTGTGTCTCAACGGAATTGACTTGCGAATCCGCCCCTGAGTGCGATGCTAGGACAACAAGGAAAACTGCCAGCCGAAGAATGAAGAGCAGGAGAAGGCAGCCAGTGCTGAGCGTCGGTATTGCATTCAAGCCACTTGACTTGGCCATGTCTTGCGAGGAAAAACATGAGGGAGAAGCCGAGGCTAGGAAGAGAAAGCTTCCGGAAGAAGATGACAAGCCGAAGGCTGGGGCTTCCACGACCAAGCCAAAGGCCAAGGCCAACCCAAAGGGCAAGGCCAAGGCCAAGGCCGGTGCCAAAGCCAAGGCCAAGGCCAAGGCTGACGCCAAGCCCAAGGCGCAGGCCAAGAAAAAGGATGCTGACGCCAAGCCCAAGGCGCAGGCCAAGAAAAAGGATGCTGACGCCAAGCCCAAGGCGCAAGCCAAGAAAAAGGATGCTGACGAAAAGCCAACGGATAAGAATACAAACGATAAGGCGGGTGACAAGGCCACGCAGAAGACAGCGAAGAAGGAAAAGACGCCCGAACAAGCGGCGAGGGATCAGCTGCGCTCCAGGAAGTGTACCGCGTACAAGAGGGCCTACAAAGCAGCTCAAAGAGCAGGAGAGAACGAAAACAGCTCCCGCATTGCTGCCCGGAAGGCCAGGCCAGTTTGTTGTTTGTGTATTATTATGCTGTTTCCTTGATCAGCACTGCGCTGCTCGGAGGCTTTCATGTTTGCTGACTGAGCCGACGGATTCTGGGTTTCGCAGCGATAAAATCGCTGCAGGCTGGTAGGTTCTCACAGGGCAGAGTGCATGAGACGCATGAACTGAATAGTACTACACTAGTCGCGTGAACACGGCAATGACATGCCACCTGTCCAGTTGTGAGTTTACTGGGGTACAATGGAGCGAAAACACGTCATTTGGTCAAAAGTCCGCTTCAGGATGCAGCCATGTTCTGCAAAGCATTGACATGTACCTTTTCGCTTCTGTGAATAATCGCTGAGGCCACGAAACACCGACCGGACCTGCTGCAGGAGCAGGAACGGATGCAGAAGACAGTATCCGCCCAGGAGCGATGTGAGCATCTTATATAGCTGAGCTGCTCACACCTCTCCTGGGGGGATACTGTGTCTTCTGCATCCCACTGACGCCGTCGGCAGCAAGGACGTCCGGTTGATGAAGACGTCGTCTTCATCAACCAAACGTCCCTGCTCACCTGGCAGGTTTCAGCCGTCCGCCCAGAAGCACTACGAAGAAAAGGCCAGCCGGAGCTGATCGTGCCCAGTTGAGATTTGGAAGGGGCCGCTTCAGGGCAGAGAAGCTTTGTAGGATTCAGGGCTCACTTGAGTTCACCCTGCTGCCCACTGCCTGATAAGGCCTCAACCACAGGCCGACCGAAACTTGAATATGTTGCTGTGGCGGTTTTCGGTTCAAACGACAGCCTCCAGGAATCCGCCACTAAAGACTTCACACGTCAAGCAGCCAATTCTAGAGCAGCCATGAGTGGCACGGAGGAAGGCATGGAAGCCCCTGTGAAGCAGACGGAGGATCTTGAGACGGAGGCATCCTTTCCCACAAGCACGGAGGAAAGCATGGAAATGAATGTGAAGATGATGGAGTCTCTCAAGATCTCAGAGACGGTGACGGAGGTAACCTTTTCCGCAATAGCCGGAGAACTATCAAAGTTCCTACCACAAGAAAAGAGAGAAATCATAGGCCAACTGGAGCTGGTGGTCATGGATTCCATGTGCGTCCATTGCAGTCGGTGTTATTTCCAGATGTACCTGACTCCGAAGGAACTGGTACCGTACGACGCATGCTTTCGCGAGGACCACTGGTGCGCCTGCGATGATCTCCCAGTCCCAGAATTTCGGCGACATAAATTAAATGCTGATGGAAATTCAAAGCACTGAAACCGCGGCTTGGCCCACGGTCTCGCAAGGAGCACAAACGGATTTCGCAAAAGGGTGCGAGCTTCTGATTTCTGTGCGTGGACTGCGTATTGTGCAATTTCTCAAAGCATCCGATGTCTTGCCTGCACAGGAAGCCAAACAAAGAAAGGCGCCGGGCCTGCCGCTCAGAAAGGTGCTGTTGGTCTTTAGGGAGAGAGAGAGAGAGAGAGAGAGTGTGTGTGTGTGTGTGTGCAGTTTGGCCCCAGGTAGGTGTCTGGCACATTCGGCCATGAGAATCTCTTGGCCGAATGTGCCAGACACCCACTCGTCCGAGCCATTTCGCAGACGTCCGTTGGAAGCCCAGGAACAGCCAGACTGAGGGAATGGAGTGTTGCCTTGCAGCTGCTAGAGTGAAGAGATAGAGGTATACTTGGCCCGTATAGTTAGCCACTGCTTCAAGACATGGGGCGCCTAATATTTAGGGTACCCTAAACGGGACACCAATTTTGACAACCAGCCATACAGTTATACTCCTGTTATGTTTAGGTTTCACACACGACATAACTAATAGCTATTATTATTTTACTATTAAAGTCAGAATCATCTTACTAAATCTTAGTACCTTTCCCTTAGTTCTTTTTGCTTTAGATTCAACGCACGGAACAAAGGCCAAATTTCAGCGTACAGAACGCAAGCAAAATACGAACGAATTAACCCACCATCTTCTGTTTCATTTTGTTTTTTGGTTAAAGTACAAAGGAACAAAGAGTATGCGTGAATGTAATAGACGAAGCAAACGACACACCCAGACAAAAGACATGTTAATGCCGTTCGTAATTCCTTGGAGTAATTTGCCTTCTGCCACCAACCAACAGTAAACTCTCCACCTATTATCCTCTGAGAAAGCAAGTGATGAAGTGAGTAAGTGGTTGATAACGGACAAAAACAGAATCTGAGCGAACGGAGAGAGAGCCGAAGCGAGGTTTTGGTTCTCTTGACTGAGACCACGTGTGAACGGTCAACCTTGGAAACCATTGCTGGTGTAGTTGGTGGGGTGTGTTTACGTTAATTCCCCCGAGCCGTGATTTCATTACGTTCAAATATGTTCAAATGCTTCCATTCCATTCCATGTTGTTCTTGCTTTCTTGTGTCCTTTAATGCAGTAGCTTGTCAATGGATTATTGTATTGTGTAGTGTTTTCGGGTTCACTTATTTTCAATGCAATGAGAGCGAAAGAACGGAGCCGAATGAATGAAGCGAGAAATAAGCGAAACAAAACCACACAACACATTCCACCCTCATTCCTCTTTTGTTTTCTTTTGTGGGCTTTGTTCACTCTTCTCTTCTCTTCGCTTAGTTCATGCTTGTAGGTCTCGAAGCACCACCCAGCATTTCTTAAATCCCCGCCTCCCTGTCGTCGTACCCACTGAGGTTAAGACGTGCCACTTCCCTGCCTCCAGTCAGCAGGTTGTCGTGCTTGTCAGTAGTGTTTGATATGTCAGCCTTTCGTGTAAAAGACATCACCAGCGAGTCTAAGACGTTCCACTGCCCTGCCTCCAATCAGCATTTCGTCGTGCTTGTCGGTAGTGTTGGATACGTAGGCCTTTCGTGTCACAGACAGGACCAGCGAGTTTAGTTTAAGACGTGCCGCTTAATAATCCAAGCTGCGCCACTCTCCAAGGCATCCGCTGCCGTAGAAAGAACTCGCATGACCTGGGTCCGGGTGGAGGTTTACTGAGGTGTATAGTGGGG
>CAJNDT010000804.1:0-67274 GCA_905221615.1 Symbiodinium sp. CCMP2592 | reverse complement strand
TCTCTCTCTCGCTGTCTTTTTTGTCCTTGTCGGTGTTTCTCTCTATATCTATCTGTCTGTCTGTCACGCACCTTCATGTGCATGGGAAGAGAAGATGTACTCAAAGCCTCGCGCATTTGTTTCACTGCTCCGTGTACAGGCTGGACTGTTAATGCAAAGCTCTGGAGAAGCGATCGCCACAATGACAGAATGTCCGGCCTTTGCGTACACCTTCTCCTCGCACGCACACGAAGACTGATTCCTGGAGGCTGTGACCTCGAAGCAGCCAGGACTATTTTGCCATGCCCTCAGGTCATGTCGAAAAAAACGCACTGCTCTGGGCTTGCACAGTGACCTCGTCGCTGCCTTTTGTCATGCCACTGGCTTTCGCAGTGCAAACCTTTCTAAACTGCCATGAGACACCTGCTCCAGAGTTCCATTAGTCTCTGTGTGTGGCTACTGTATGCTGCAAACCCAACAAGAAGCCTGGCTGAAACGGTCTCAGGTGCAAGGCAGTTGAAGAAACAAATAATTCTTGGCTAGCCATTCGGATCTTGTAACAGTAACAAGAAGCAGCATGTGTGATTCATAAAAAATTAAAGCAGCATTCTTGCAGTTTGGTCTTCTATACTCTTTATGTGAACTCTGAGGCGAGCCAATGAACACATAGGCACATCCCCGGCGGCGAGCCAACACAGAGGCGCAATCGGTACAATCTCCTGCGCTTGTGTCCTGGAAAACTAGATTCAAAAAGCAGGTAGCTGTGCTGGCCAGGCCTTCCCACATTTGCTTGCCGTTTCAGGTGCCGAAGAGTACGTTGACTAACTGTTGGTGTCTGGACCGTCTGCACACACTAATCAAGAGGCCAATGACCAGTCACAACACCTTCGGGTGCCGTGGCACCTGCAAGCTTGGCTCAGCCTTCTTACGCCACGGGCTCGGCTGATGGTCCTTCACTTGCTGTCAGCTCGATTGCCGTTTGAGGGCTGAGTGGCACGGATTCTTTCAAGACAATCAAAGGTCGGCATGGAACCAGGCCCTTTGCGGAGGTCGGCGACCACTTAGAGGCCCACACCAAAGTAGATGCCCATGTCTCCCACCGAGAAAATGGAATGACTCCGCCCATGTGATGGACCGGGACACATGTCTTGCCATCCTGGTCCTTCACAGTCGACTTGCCTTTCTGACAGACTTGCACAGGACACAAAGGGCTTAGCAAGCCCAGCTTAGCAATCATGTTCCACAACTCCCCCACAAAGGGGCTTCAACTCCAAAAGTAGAAACCAGTACCAAAATCATGCTGGATGCAGTCAGCCGGGATTGCCTGGATCTCCCAATAGATTGTGTGAGTTTGAGACATCGTGAAGAAGGCTGGCTTTGTGCTTGTCGGCGAATCGCAGATCTTGTGGTAGGACACAGTCACATCCGGCTGGGTTTTGCGCCGCTCCTAATATCAGAAAGGGCCGAACGTTTTTAGGCTAGCTGCTGGTAAAAGCGTGGAGTTAAGGGGTCCGGGGGAGCTTCTCGTTTGTCTACGATCTCCTGCACTGCTTCGCCCAGGGTGTGCACTTTGCTTCCGATCTGGATCAAGCTGTCGGCATCCTTCAATGTGAACAAGATGTCACTCTCTTTGACAGAAGCCTGGTCTTTGCTGCCCTTGTGCTGCCACCACTTCCCCTTGTAGAATCCGGCCACGCAGGTGTTCTTCTCCAACACCACGTCCTTGTCCTGGCTGTGATTGACCAAGAAGATCCTCTCCCCCAAAGTGATAATCACTGAAACCTTTGCCTTGGCAGACTTTGGCAGATGCAAGTCTGCTTCCCATGTAAGTGGCTTCGGAAGATCTTTCAAGGGAATTGATCGCTTGGCCACGACCTCTGGATTCACAAGGGTCTCCACCTTCTGCTTCTTGGCAACTCGGCCTTGTGTGCCATCAGCTTCCCTCTTCAAGCCACTGCCGGAGCCACTGCCCGAGCCACTGCCAGCGCCACTGCTCTTGTCTGCCTTCTCCGGTGTCAAGTCAAGAGGAAGCTCCTCCCTCGATTTTTGCAAGAATTCTTCGAATTCTGTTTTGAATCTCGCGTGATCGCCCCATGCCGCGAGCACCCGGTCGGGCGTCTTGAGGCTCGGAAGGCCTTCGTACTTTTGCACCTTGTTGAGCAGCAGAGTCTGCAGATTTGGTAGCGGGGGTGCGGCTTGCTGCAACTCGGTGGGCATCTCAATCGGGGGAAGGCTCATTGTCGGTGGCAGCTGGAGGCTCCCGTCCAAAAAGCTGTCTGCCAGCCAGTCCCTCACGAAGGATTTTGACCACTCGAGCTCTCCCTCGCTCCTTGTCAAGCCCAGGTAGTACACGGGCAACTTGGTCTCAGCCAGGGCGGCTCTGCTGAAGTCACAGGTGTGCGGGCTCAAGTCAATGCACAGAAACGCACTTCTCGTACCCGCAGTGGCTCCAACTGTGGAGTCCTGGGCCAAGAAGCCTCGGAGGATCGACCTCGCTGCTGACTCTCCGATCTGCATTGCCTTCTCTGGCTGGGGCACATGGACATGGGCATCGGTGGTTGTTGGCAATGCCGCAGGATCCAGATCCTCTATCGCCAGAAGGTCCCGGGTCTGGGGAAGGTCCGCCTCTTCCAATAGGGGTTTTCTGAAAATGGCGGACAGTCGCCAGTTCTCCTGAGCCCGTTCAGCAGCCACTTCGTCCATCGGCATCAAAATGCGGGTGAGCATGAGCAGTGGCCTGACACTGTCACAGTCAAGTGAATCACACGTGACCAGAGTCCCACATCCCGGAATAACAACACAAATCAAACCCCATTGAACCTCTTCTCTCGGTCGTCGTTGCGCCCTTTGTAGGGCACCACAGCAACGTGGTCGAGATTGAGGTTGGACTCCGCAAGGAGCCTCAAAGCCTCCTGCTCTGTCTTGTGAAGCTGACCCTTGTTGTATGTAAACGTAGGTGTCAGGCACACGCCTCCAGCCACGGCATTCCTTAATTTAATTGCTTGTGACTGTGTACAGAAATTGAAAAGGACCTACGCAAACTTCATCATGCCAGAATCTGGCAAGCTACTGCCCATTCAAGATGGCCCCCATCAAAGATGCTTGATCTCGCTGAACTTGGGACGAAAACAAAGAGGGTGCACACCAATTCAGGATGACGATGCACTTCAAGTTCTCCGCCGAAATCTGGTTTAGCCTGCAGATGTACTTCATGGCCTCTTGGATGGTCTTGAGGCCCTGGGCTGCTGACTCCAAAACAGCAAACTCCATCCTCCAAGTTTCCGAGCTTCGCCGCATGATGCCTTCAGCCATCTCCTTGGCTCGATTCTGCCTGCCAAGCCTCCACTGAAGATTCTGATGATAAACCCCGGCTTCGCGATCGCGGCTCCGAACAAGCCAAGCACCATACACGTCCATGTCGTGTCGCATGGAAGCAATGGCAAGATCGAACTCCTGCCGCTCCAGCTGTCCCGGATTGATGCTGTTCGAAACCGCACCAAGGTTGCGAAGCTTCTTCTCCCCGTCTGCGACATGCTTTTGGATGTATTCCCTGAGCACCAGAATGTCTGCAGGAGCAAGGTTGCTTCTCTTCTCTGAAAGGGCTCCTTGGAGCTGCAGAAGCAAGTTCATGTCTCCCTGCACCAGGAGTGTGCATACGTCTTCCTTGACCTGCAGGGGCACTGAGTCCTCCAGCTCATGAACAAGGGAGTGCAAGAGCTGGCATACCAAAGCGGCCTCCTCCACATCCGACCCGCTGAACTTGCATCGTGAGCCTGCAAGCTTCATCCGGTGTCGATTGTCCAGGTACTTGATCATGAGGCAGAAGCCTTCGTCCGTCACCTGGAGCCGACTGTTCCATTCTCTGGGGTAGCCCTTCGGCCCACCACCTGGCAACACCTTCTTGTTGCTCCATTGGTTGTCGTTGAATGCTCCTTGAGACCCGAACTCGTTCAAGTGTTCGAGCAGCGCATCGACGCAAAACTGTGGCAGATTCAACAGGGACAACAGGGCCGTGTGCTTGGCCCCTTTGATCTGCCCATCCTTCGTGCACGTGCGGTTCCACTCCTTAATGATACTGGTTGCATCATGATTGTGCTTCTTCAGCACCATCATTTTGGCCAGCCATGTCAAGCAACCTCGCTCAAAGGGTAACTGATGACATAAGAACACCGAAACTACACACCCACAAAACCCAGCTGTCCAAGGAGCAGTGAGCCTTGCGAATGTCCCCGCGTGCACTCATCTTTGCGTTGAACAGGGCCACTGAGGCAATGTCACAGCCACAGTCTGCCTGTGTGACATGAATCTCACACATGCTCTCCTGCACGAAGGTCTTCAAATGGAAGCCGTACCGCATGACAAGGCTGGCCAGCACAAGGCATGCTGCTGACCTTGCGGCTCCTTTGGCAAAATGAAGAATGAAATCGTTCCTCCCAGGGTCCTGTGCCTGGTAGACCATCAGGGGCTCTGCTCGGGTCGCCACTCCACTTGTCAAGTACTCATCCAGCAATGATCTCACGGTGACACGGTCAGGCACCGGCTTTGTGGAGCAATCCGGGCCCCAGTTCAAGTGCCAAAGAGATACGCTGAAGTTGCCAGTCGACGGAATCACATAGGACAAGAGGTACTCTACCTCGGGCTTCTGTGGGAAGAGGGCACGAAGCTGATCAGCAAACGCAGACCGGTCTTTGTGAAAATGGTCGAGATACGCCCAACAGTTCTTGAACCTGTTCACCTCCTTCTCGAAAATGTCCAGAACAACATCGCGGAAATTCTCGTCGGTCACTGTCTCGTGAGGAAAGGTCGTGTCGCTTTCCTCCGACTTCGCGACCTCCATCTTCACATCCGCCATGACAAACAGCAGCCCTAAAGGCGGGTGTCCAGTCTAAAGCCAAGACTTCGCGACGAGAAAAGTTGTCATTTTGCAGGAATTCGGAGACTCCCACACAGGCCAAATCTGACGAACAGGGGGGTCCGAGCTCAGGGGGGGGAGTACGTCAGATTTCAAACGTAATCTGACCATCTTCATATAACAGATGGAGGATCTGACCAACGCAGGGTCACGAGCTCAGGGGGGGTAGTACGTCAGGTTCATATAACAGAACAAGGAGTACGTCAGATTTCAAACGTAATCTGACGATCTGGGGGGTCTGAGCTCGGAGGGTCCTGATCGTCAGGTTCTGCAATTGTACAGACTCCGTTGCTCTCTCTCTTGCTCTCTCTCTCTCTCTCTCTCTCTCTCTCTCTCTCTCTATCTCGTCTTCTTCTCTCACTCTCTCACAGAGTGACGACAGCTCTCTCTCAGAGCTTCATACAATGCTACTACGTAGTCCTGCACCTTCTTCTCGTCTTCTGATCTCACTCTCTCACAGAGTGATAGCTCTCTCTCAGAGCTTCATAGAATGCTACTCTGTAGTCCTGCACCTTCTTCTCACCCGGGAAAAGCCAACTTCTAACACGGGCTGACAATCACACTGGTCACATGAGCACACTGCAGCTTCAATCAATCAGAATTTCCAGCGGTCTGCATCTCCAAAACAACATTGAGTGCCAGGCATCTTTCTTGATCTCCATGTCATCAGCATGACCTGATGATGTTCGTTTTCCAGCTTCTAGCAGCAGAGATGCACACTTCCGGGAACAAGACAGAGGCTGTGATCCTGCTGCCTGCTACGTCTCTGTCGTGCAGAATCAAAGCTTCGCATGTTTTTCCTCATACTTGAATTGCTCTCTTAATTGGTCTGACGATGCAATGTGAATCGGTCCGCTGCCGCTGCACTGCTGTTATTTCTAAGATCGTGCTTAAAAGAACAATAGGACACAGAATAATTGCCTTGTGCGAACAGCTACGGTGCATGTGTCGTAGCAGCATAAACCACGTGGGCCAATTCTTGGCACAACTGTGGTGTGTACTGCTGACAAAACTCACTCAAGGGAATAGAGCCGTTCAGGTTAACACAGCCACGTATGTGCTTGTGTCGCCTTGTGCAGGAACATTGAAACTTTTCAAAGTGGAGAATGTGCGGGCTGTTCGACATGAAACGAGTCCGCTTTCTTATCGGCTCCTTGGTGATAGGGTCCTCCAGACCCAGGCGGCACTGATCGAAAGCACAGGAATAGCAGTTGCTCAGATGCTTCTTTACACACGGCTGTTCCCAGGAGAGTGCATCGACCGGGTGCTCGAAACCAAAGAACCTGCCCTCCTTCACTTGCTCGTCTGCCATCTGCATTGCAAACTCCAGCATAACATCAGCTTGGAGTTTGTCCGCAGCCACTTCAGCTGGAGGCCTTCGCGCAAAATTCTTAAAGCATATCTGCAGTCGGCTGTACATGCGACAGGGCGGGCTCAACATGAGGAACAGGGGTTTCATCTCTGTCACAATGCGACGAGCTCTGGCTCGACCTTCCATTGTCACGAAATCATAGCCTGTCTTCAGGTCCATCGCTGGTCCAACTTGGAGGCCCAAACGCCGCACTGCAAACGAAACCCTTGGCACGCTATAAGCTTCTGCAAAATGAGTGATCGTCATGACCTCATCCTCCTCATCATCGCTCACAATGACAACGGCACTGTCAGAGGGCATCTTGCTATCCACATCCCGGTCCTCATCATCGCTCATAACGACGATGCTTTCAGATGCCATGTTCCTCTGCTTTGTCATGCTCGACAGAACAGCTACTGGCTACAGTCTTATCCTGCACGTAGCACATTGAGCCTGTGTCCTTCTCTACAAGAGAACAGTCTTGGATCTCGTCATTACGGTCTCACTCACTGTGTGCTACGTGAGCCAATGAAGTCCAGGACGTCTCAAGTCCAGCTCAATCGGAATTCGATGTGGAGTGAGAGCTAACCGAGGCTGCTTGCCTGCTGCACGCCAGCTCAGGGCTGGACCATCCTCCCGGGCAGCAGCCTGCAAGAGAGCACAACGAACAACAGATGCTCAAGCTCCTGCCTGAAAGCAAACATCTATGCACTTGCGCAGCAGATTGATGTCATGTTTTCAAGCTCTCTGTCGCTGTGTCAGAATGTCACGGACTGCAACTCACACGAGCGGATGATTGGCAAAGTGCCTTTCCATCTTTCTGCCTACGATGCTGCTTCAGATCTGCCCTGGCCTCGCTTTTTGTTTTTACCTAGGTTGCTTTTGCGAATAAGATATTATGTCCAGAGTCGACGAGTACGCGAGGCGAGAGGCTGAAGCATCATGACCCATCGGCCCAAATCCAGGCCGTCTTTTCATCATTCAAAACTAGACCCTGCTTGGCCCGACATCTTGCACAACCAATGTGCCTGTTGTGGACGCACTTCGGGCATCCCAGAGTGCACCTTTCATGCACATCGTCTGGAAAGGGCAACATCCCATACCTGGGTTTCTTTCCTCGTGGCTCGGCGGATGCACCTTCACCTTCTGCTCCGCTAGAAGCTGGAGTGCCCGTTGCGGCCTTCGCCTTCGCTTTTCCTTTAGCCTTGCCTTTGGCCTTGGGTTTCACTTGGGCACTGGCCAACGGTGGTATCGGCACTCGAAGCGGCGCTCCCTGTGCTGCACTCGCAGAGGTCGCCGGTGCAAGCTGCGGAGGCTGCTGGTCGTCGTCATCCGGCAACGGCACATCGTCTGATGCCTCGGCCACCTTCTGGACTGGCTTGGACTTGGCAGCTGTGGCCACCTTCTTATTCACTTTCACAGAAACGGGCGCTGGAGCACGATTTGTGAAGCTCAGATCCATCGCCTCGGCTGGCGATGGCTGCTCGGCCTTCACAGCTGAAGCATCTGCTGCCTTCAGGGACAGACGAATGTCTGGAGCAGACCAAGGAGCGGTCGAAGGAGAGGCATTGTTCCTGATCATCGTCCTCAAGTAAGAGCTGGCCCGTCCCATGTTCCATGGCATTTTCGCAATCTGAATCGCTGTTTTTTCAAACTCCTTGGCTTGTGTGTCTGAGAACTCCCTGCGTGGGGCCAGGGGCAGGCTCGCAAAATCGATGTCTCTGCCAACACATGCAGGAATGAAGACAATGGGATCCTGGCACTGATCTGGCGAGGAGATGTATTGGAACATCTCCAAGATGATATCATCCTCATGTGGCGGGAACAAAAGGCACTCTCGCACAGGATGATCCTCGGTTGGATTGTAGTGCTTCCGCTGCACCAAGGAGAAGACATGGATGGCCTCCTCGCCCCTCTGTGTCATGGCGGCTGTTTGCACATGCCCTGCCAACTGTATGGCAGCGAACTCCTCCAGAGCGTCTTTGAAGTTGTAGCTGCCCTCAATCTTCTCCACGTTGATCTTCTGACCCGGCTTGGGCTTCATACCCCCTGCCACCACAGACATGAAGTCTTCAGGTGTCTCCAGGTCCTCGCTGTCAGCCAACAGGGACCGCACCACGCTGAACTTCTGATCAACGGGACCATGAGAATGTCCAACGCGGAAGCTTGTCAGCAAGAACTCCCGGCACCACCCCTGCCGGACCAACACGGCCCCTGCTTTCAGAACAATCTGATTTTTGGTCTCGCCTGCTGCATTATCACTGTGGACCCTGATCACCTTTGGCGCAGATGATCGCTCCTTCATGGCCCTTTGCAGTGTGCGAAGCAGCAGTGTAAGCATGAGGTTGGAGTCTTTCACCACATCTTGGTCCAAAACATAGTAGTCTTCGCAGAACCTGTCCGCCAAGACAGCGGTAAAAGTATTTTCCGGTCTCCACAGCTTCTGAAATTCTTTGGACGCCGACAAGCGCCGTGGGCACTTAAATTTGGCGCAGTCCATGCTGTCGATCGTGAGCGACACCATGGTTTCTCCAGAGCTGCCTTGAGCATTCAGCTCTGCATCCATGCGCCGGTCGTCTAGCATCGACTGCAGGTGCTGGCAGTAATCGTTCTTGATGAGCTGCCGGTCCTCTGGACCGGTCGCCACACGCATCCACTGCTTCAGCTTCTCACACTCGGCGCACTTGGAGTGCTGGAGGTCGTACCTGATCTTGAGCCGCCCATGCCAGGATTGGTGAAAGCATCGGACAAACGTCGAGTAGCTCGGGGCAGGGTCCACCGGCATGAAAGACATCGCCTCAGGTCGCCATGATGTATTTCCCAAATTACCTGCCCAACCGAACCTATGGATTCTATTGAAACTGCTGTTGCTGCTTTCTCAATCTGTCTCCGGCCGGGGGACAACCTGGCGCATCTCTGTGAAGGTCGTGTGTGGCGGCAGATAGCGAACCACTTCATCGCCCAGGGCTGACTCTTTCAAGAGGCCGCTTTTGTTGAAGCTGCCCAGCTTCATCTTCGTTGAGGTGAAAACATCACCAGACTCCACCAAAGGCTCGGCCATGTGCAGATGCACCCACGCCAGCAAACTATGAGCATTCACCTCTGCTGGGTTCGAGGACAATTGGCTCGAGACGACCTTTCGCAAGTCGTTCGGTGGCTCTAGGAAGCCCTGTGCCTGGTGCTTCTGCATCTTCGCAAACCGCCTAGTGCTCATGTTCAGCAAGCCACACATTGCCATTCTGCATACTTTCACCCCGCAGAAAGTGTGCTGCCGCCACCCAGACCCAGTGTGCCAATTGCGCATGCAATCATAGCGGATTCTATCCGAATCTGATTTTGAAGCAGCTTGCAGTGCTTGTTGCAAGTCATCTACGATTCGTTGGGAGGAGCTGCTCTCGCCCAACACCATCAAACATCCTTGCTGGCAGCACCCTCCATTTCTTTCATTTTCTCCATCACTGCCAGAAGGCAAGCTGACAACTTCTGCATCGGAACTTGAGGGCAGCTCCACTTCCTCCTCACTCGCCATGGTATCACGGAAGTCCTAGAACCGATGATCTCTTGCTCTCATGTATATCACGGATGCTGAAGATTCTCCTAGGCCCCTTTGGCCTTGTGATCACTCCTGGACCCGAATTGTCGAACCTTCGAAAAGCATCCCTTCTAATATTCCCTGGAGCACTCGCTGCGCTCCAACAAAACTTGAGAATCATGCTGCGCACGTGGCTGGCAAAATGAACCTCTTTCAGATCTGAAAAGAGTACCAGAGTCTACAAACGACGCCAGATGAACCCTCTCTCAGGGTCCCCTGCAGCATGTGATGAAAAAGCCTGCCTCCACTGAGTCGAGCTGGTCCACTGATGGCCTGGGCGAACGAGTGCAAAGCTTCTAACAATAGCAGCAAGAACAACAACAAGCAACAACAACAACAACGACAACAACAACAACAACGAGGAGAACGACAACATGAGCAACAGCAAGAGCAACAGCAACCTGCCTCCACGGATTCGAGCTGGTCCAGTGCTGACCTTATGAGCAAAAACACAACAAGCTCCGTGCCCAGAAGCATGACGAACAAGTAGCTGCATTCACTCAGCACCCTTTTGCAAGACTCAGCACCCTTGGCACGGAGGAAGGCGGTGCTAATTAGGTGGCTGCCTGCTATGTTGAATCTGAACACCGCAGCAGAAGCGAATGCTGCATGCTGAAATCAGTCGTCCATGATCTGGTTCAGGGGCAGCAGGTCTTGACTTTGTGCAAAGTCCGCAGCACTGTTCCGTGTCTCCAAGTCCACGTGCCCTGACCTGTGTGCGGAGCTGTCCTCTGTCTGCCTGGCATCCATGTACCGCCTCAGGTCCTCGTGCCCTTCCATGCGCAGGATCATATCCTCGAGTCTCTGCCAAGCCTGATCCCAAGAAAAGCTTTCACAGCCCATATGCAATTTTGCAAGTGTTGTTGTCCTACCTCCTTGTTTTGCTATTGCAAATAAGTTGCCGCAGGAGTTTCAGGAAGCCGAAGCCGTTGTCGCTTCCTCGAAGGCTCGCCTTGCTCTGCGCCGGGGTCTTGTAGATCGCTCAGGCCCAGGACTTCACCCTCAGCACATTCGTTTGCCTCGACGCCGGAGTCAGCGTCCCAGATTTGTGCGTTCATCCGCCTTAAAGGGCAGGCCACGGCTGCAGTTGGAGCAACGCCGTCGATGATGCGTGTGTTCATCCGCTTCAGGGGGCAGTCTGCCATGAGAGCCTACAACGGTCAGGCAAGGATCAGCAGCCGTTTCCTGGAACACGGAGCCCGAGAGCGAGCTGCGGTTTGCAAACATGATGCAACAACTTACAGTCACCCATCCGTCATCCATCCAAATGTGTTGCTTCATGTGCAAGAACGTGTTGAAGCAGTGAGCAATGTAGCCCCATGTCTGTAAAAACTGAGACCCTGGCAGAGAATGAGGGAGTCCGCCTACCCACTGTGGACATGTTTATATTCTCGTGGGAGTCCGCCTACCCCGGGAGAAAGCGGACTCCCATGCCGAAACCCGAGTTTTAAGCCGACCCAGCCGATGACAGTCTCAGTCTCTCATTTTCTCAGAAAGCAACACCCAGGTTGCTCGGAAGTGGGTCGCTCTCTCAGCGACTCTGAAGCCCGAGCTTTCGAGCTGTCACTCTCTCAGTGACCAGAGATCAACACCCAGGTTGCTGGCATTGCTGGGAAGGTCACTCTCTCAGTGACTTTGATATGCAAACTTGAGAAAATAAACTGATTGAGCTAACACAGCCCAACAATGCCAAGGTCGCGACAGCGTCGGTTCCCGGCCAGGATCTCTGCCTGATTGCCATGAAGAGAAGTGCTAAATGGTATGTGTACTTAGGATTCGAGCCCTGCCAGGTCGCACCTTCCACCATTGTGCGGTGTCCAAGTCTCAGCAATCCTGCCCAGTAGAGTGCAAACAACGGGGAGCACTGAGAGAGTGCAACAACACTTTGCGCTGAGAGAGTGCGACAGAACAACACTTGACCACTGAGAGAGTGGGACAGTGCAGCAAGTCCTTCGCTGAGTGGAAGGCCCATGGATTGAATCATGCACCTCGACCGGCAGTTGCACTGTAGTAATAAGTGTAATCAGCAGTCTGTGCCACTTCAGGCGCACTCGCTTCGTGCCCCTCGTGGTCCTGCTCTCTCAGCAGTTCAAGGTGCACTCTCTCAGTGCCCGGATTCGTCGGTGTACTGAGAAGCAGGCCGGCTTGTTGGCTGAGCTGAGACAGCACAGGCGCCAGAAGCAGTGACCGAGCACATCGAAACTTCTGCCGGGGTGCAGCAAATAGCTCAGCCCCAGGCCTCCTCGGTGTGGCACTGACCTTGTCACACAGGCACGCCGGTTTCATCTCGAATCTTGTATGCTTGCTTTGAAGTCAGCGTGCCCATGACATGTGACTGCGCTGTGTCCACAAAATGGATTCAAGGCTCATTTCAAGGCCGAGTTTTCGAAGGCTTTGCAGAGTCTGAGTCGTGACAACGAACATAGCTTGCATGATACTTCGCATTGCCCAGGGTGACATCAACCATCATGCATGTCACATATCCAAGTGCCAGCCAGGCCTATGTACAACCCAATATGCATGGTACGTCTACGAGCGACAATAAATCGTCATGCATTGATAGTTGCTTGTTTGCAAGCAACCATGGGTGAGTGGTCTGGCTGGTCCTGGAGAACATGGGAGGCTGAGGCGGCTCAGGACACCCGTCCTGCCTGGTCAGACAGGCAGTGGCAGGACCATGCTGGAGGGCAAAATGATGCTTGGGGCGGCGACGGCGGTGCCAGAGCAAGCGAGCCGGCTGTCATGTCTTCAAGACCGAAGGCTAAGGCCAAGCAGGCGCCAAAAGCAAAGGCAAAGCCTAAGGCCAAGGCTGACAACCGTAATGCCAGGGACCGGCGGGATTTCGAGAGGTGGAACTCGGACCACCGTCGGATGATGGTGGCAGAACACGAGGCGGAAAGGAGCGCCGCCGCTTTGCAAGAGCTCCAGTTCGAGTTGTGGTCACTCGAAATCACCACGGACCTCTTGCAGACAGACATGGAGAACCTCCAGACTGAGCTCAAGCAGGAACAGGAGAAGCTGCGAGAGGAGCAGGGGAGGAACAGCCGCTTGCTCAATGACGTAGACAAGGCTATGCGGCAGAAGCTGGATCTGGAGCAGAAGATGTGTGAGCTCCGGTCGCAGAAAGAGGAGCTCTCTGGCAAACTTAAACAATGCGAGAAACGGTTGGAGTCCGCACAGTTGGACACAGCGGCCCTCAAGAGACAAGGGAATGCCGCGGAGTTCGACTTGAAAAGAAAGACCGAGGAGAACACCGCCATCCGAGCCGACCACAGCAAGTACAAGGCAGGATGGGATGGAGTATAACGGTGTTGTTGGTTTGGAGTCTCACTCCAGCTGCCATTGTGCAGGCGAAGACAGACAAGGTCATCGAGGAGTTGACAGCGGAGAAGGCTGCGAGCCTTAATCCTCGCACGATTGGTCTTAGGAGTCTCGCTCCAGCTGCCATTTTGCAGGCGAAGAAAGACAAGGTCATCCAGGACTTGACAGCCGAGAAGGCTGTGAGCCTTATTCCTCGCATGATTGGTCTTAGGAGTCTCGCTCCAGCTGCCATTTTGCAGGCGAAGAGAGACAAGGTCATCGAGGAGTTGACAGCCGAGAAGGCTGTGAGCCTTAATCCTCGCACGATTGGTCTTAATGTTTCCTTTGTCAGGATCGCTACAAGCTGCTGTGTTCTGCCTTCGAGAAGACATACAATGAGGCAGAAGCTCGTAGTACTTCTGGTCTTATGACTTATGCCACAGTATGGGAGACTGGAGTAACTACTGGCACAGGTCCCCGCACCACCGGTTCAGCCGATTCCGGAGCCCCTGGTTTTTGGACAGACAACCCGAGCCACGGGGATACCCCTACGGTTGCCGGGGCAAAGTGCTGCCCGAAGCCCAGCACATCCTGCGTCACCTGCACCTCCACTCTTGATTTCGCTACAGATGCCATTGTGTGTGTGCAGGTGCCTGTCTCCAGTGGGGGAATCCAGACCAAGGCGAGGTCTTTCGCCTCATTGAAAGCCCAGACTGAGCCTTCTAGATCTGAGGCAAGTGCGACGGCCGAAGCCGAGGTGATTTAGATGATGCTAGAGTTCTGTTCGTATCTCATTTCTTGGAAGGTGCAGAGCGTGACTGCGACGAAGGCCTGCTCGGCGCCGGCAGAGGCCAAGAAGGCATGCCTGCTTTGTGACAGTGGCTGGAATCAGGTTTCTGCAATTATGCCCTTTGTGCTGCACACATTTGGCTCTGCAGGTGTCCCCATTGCCCGCGGGGGTGCCTGTGGAGGCTTGGCCTCCCCCTCTGCCAAAGGCCCACTTCAAGAAGCTGCTGTTCCTCTGTAGCTGTGGCTCGTCTATTTTGGACTGTCCCAGCCATCCCATCCCTTCTTCCTGCAGGCGACTCCTGGTCCTGTCCGAGCTAAAGAGGAAACGGAGGACATCACATGGACGGGTTTACCCATAGACACACAGACTTTGATGCCCCCGACAGGTTGCCGTGGCCAAGAAATCCAGTGGGTCTTCGGCACAGGCCCGACAATTTTTGCACTCCCCGGACCCTTGTTTGGAGAAGTGGATACCATGCTTCAAAACCGAAGGCTCCCCCCGCGAAGAAAAAGCGATTGGAGCCGACAAGCAAGTCTCCTCCGATTCCGGTGACGACAGCCCCAGACTCAAGAAAACCGCATCGAGTGGATGAAGCGTCGCAGCGAGCCCCTTCCCCAGCCTTGCAACCATGATTATGTCAGGTGCCGTTGCCAAAGACTCCAGCTCCAGAGGCTGGGAACCCACTGTGGCCAAATTTCCCAAATGCACATCATTGTGTCAGGTACCCGTGCCAAAGACCCCGACCCCGCTGGATGATTTTTATGAGGTCTTGAACCCAGTGTGATTCATTCCACAGGGATCCATGTTCGTTGTCCCTTGCCCATTCTGTCAGGCTTTCAGGCCAATGAGTCCGCCAGCGGCAAAGGCTGCAAACCCTGTGGGCTGCGATTCATTCTATGTGCATCCACCATGTTTATTGTCAGGTCCCCGCCCCGCGAACACCCTTGGTGGCAGAGGTCTTGAACCCGGTGCAACGCATTCTTTTTGGATCTACGTGCATTGGATTCACATGAGAGCACAGGTGCCAGCGCCGGCAACTCCTGTGACGGTACCAGCCCGAGGGATTCCGGTTTAATCATGGTTTTAATATTGTTCTTTCGCAGCTACAGGCAGTGGACACATCGGTGCTTCCAGCCGAGGCACAGTTTCTTACAACCCGCCCATTACCATGTTCGAGGGATTCTAGATCACATCATGACCAGGCCATGCTACCACGGCCTCCACCGATGACGCCGAATGAGGCCGTTTCTTCATTCCTCCATTAAACTACCCTCCACCCTTTCTGCACCTGGGGCAGGTGAAGAGTCCGCAGCCGCGCACCCCGACGACACCCAATGATTCTGATTGATGCGCACAAAAAGTCTAATGCTGTGACTGCTGTGCTCGAGTACAGTGCATATGTTTGTATACGACCGACATGCAGATATGTGGCAGGCTAGAAAATCCTTCCTACGTAAAGTCCAGCACTCAGAGTTGGCACTGACAAAGGGACAACGATTGCCACTCGACTGAGGCCGGCACTCATCCTCATCGACGGGACGACTGTGTTGTCCTGCGAGGAGCCGTGCTTTCGTCGAGAACTGCGCGTGTGCAAGTGTGTGCAAGTGTGTGTGTGTGTGTCGCTGTGTCTGTCTGTCTGTGTGTGTGTGTGTGTGTCTGTGTGTGTGTGTGTGTGTGTGTCTGTGTGTGTCTGTGTGTGTGTGTGTCTGTGTGTGTGTGTGTGCACGTGTGTGGTCGATGGGTGGGTGGTGGGTGGGTCGGTGGGGTGTCTGGGGTGTGTGTGTGTGTGTGTGTGTGTGTCTGTGTGTGTGTGTGTGTGTGTGTGTCTGTGTGTGTGTGTGTGTCTGTGTGTGTGTGTGTGCACGTGTGTGGTCGATGGGTGGGTGGTGGGTGGGTCGGTGGGATGTCTGGGGTGGGTGGGGTGGCATGGGGTGTGGGGTGGGGTAAGTGTGCTGTGTCTGTGTGTGTGTGTGTCTGTGTGTGTCTGTGTGTGTCTGTGTGTGTGTCTGTGTGTGTGTGTCTGTCTGTGTGTGTGTGTGTGTCTGTGTGTCTGTGTGGTTGGTGGTGTGGGTCGGTGGGTAAGTGTGTGCGTGTGTGGTTGGTGGTGGGTCGGTGGGTGGGGGGTGGGTTGAGTGGGGCTGGGGAGGTGGGGAGGGTGGGTGGGGAAGGGATTGGGGCACTCTCTCAGTGCCCCGTAGTTTTGGCCCTCTCTCAGGGCCGGGGCACTCTCTCAGTGCCCCCGTGATTTTGGCCCTCTCTCAGGGCCGGGGCACTCTCTCAGTGCCCTGTTCGGCCCTCTCGCAGGGCCGGGACACTCTCTCAGTGCCCCCATTTTCGGTGCTCTCTCAGCACCGGGATGCTCTCTCAGCACCCCTGCTGCTGGTGGCTCTCTCTCAGAGCCACGCAGCAGCCAACCCTGAACGAACCCCGTCCTTGCCGAAGTGCTCGTAGATGTTGAGTCAAAGATCACGAGTCGATGGCGAGACGGGGGAGTTTGGTGAGTATTAGGGCTTAGGGGTGGTGTGGCGCAGGGCTTATGTGGGTGTTATGAAAAGGATTTAAGTAATTAGGGTTTCGAACTTACAAATCACATATGGTCTAAGGGTCTAAGGCTCTGGTTTTAAAGGGCTTAGAGTTTTTTAAAGGGCTTAGAGAGCTTAGGGCGGAACTTATTTAAGGGGTCTAGACGATTTAGGGCCGAGGATTCAGCGTTTTAGGGCATCCCAGCAAAGGTTTACGGGTTTTATTTCGGGATATTGGATTTGGGAACCACAAGCCACTGAAACTCCCAACCCCCTACATCAATGCCCCGTGCTAAAGCCACCCCCTTTTCATTGCTTTGGAAAACAAACGACCCTCAGGGGTCCAAAGCAGAGTTTTCTCTTCGAAACATATCCATGTAAAATCCATCTGCTTCGGTTGAGTTTCGCTTTTCGGAAAACGATTTCCTTTTGATGTGTGTATCCAAATCCGGAATCCATCTTCTTTGTGTGCTTGATTTCAAAGGTTTTTCTTTCACTCGTTGTGAAACACACAAGATCAGGTGTCAAATCAGGATGATCAATTTCATGTGCAGTGCCATGCATAACAAAAACAAAAAAGAACAGAAGCCCTGAGAAAAGGGACGGATGCCACGAAAATCCTTTTAAGAAGGGGCGTCGACCAGCAGACGCCGAGGAGGTACCAGGACGGTCCTGCGCCGCTGTGGCTTGGAAGTTCAACGCCGCAAAGATCTCCTTGGCGTTGGGGGGCCCCCGTGCCGCCGAGCGTGCAGGGGTCGCCGTCCCAGAAGATGGCATTGAAGTAAGCGCCGCGACCTGCCAGGTGTCTGCCCTGGATGCAAGAAGCGATGCCGCCTTGGCCCTGGTGGCAGCGTCGATGAAATAGTCCGAGGGCGCCGCTGGGATGGTGGTCCCCGATGCAGGCACAGAGGCCGGCGATGAAGGCAACGGAGCCAGGTCTTCCGGTGGCGGCCGGCGTTGATCTTCCCGATGGTGTGGGTGCTGTCGCCATCGGAGTGGGTGCCACCGCCGTGGGAGACCCAACGGGCGGGGACCCAACCTCCGCCGCACCAACCACCACAGGCTGCTCCATCACCACGACGTCGTCAGCTTCTTCGTCGCCTTCTGGGATGGGCGTCGGCACGAATGGCATGCTGCCCGTGCCGCCGGTCCACCCGTCGTCGATCCAGATGCCATGCCATCCAAAACCTGGTGCGCAGCTTGCGCAGCGTCGCTGAGGTCAGCGATCTGGTCCGCCGTCATGAGGCCAACCACCGGCACATACCCCATGCGCCGTGCCGCCGCCACAGCTGCTACCAGCTGGGCTGCCACCGCAGAGGCGTCGCTGAGAGGGGAGGCCATGATCGCCGAAGGCACGGTAGGATCTAGACTTAAAAGCTGAAGGCGTAAGGACGCGTCGAGCCAGAGTGCTAAAGGCAGCTACGCCGTTCACGGCTGTTACTGCGCACACAAGTGTGCTTCACCACAAAAACTCGAGAAGTCGCGATATCCTGTATCTCCAGGACAGGCTCGTTTTCACGCACAGATGGAGAGAGTGCTCAAGTGTTGGTACGTGTTTGTCGGGCCAAAGTGGGCAGGATCCGGCAGTCGTCTGCAGCTTGTGCGACACTCGCCAGCCACAAAAGTTGAAGGGTCTCGCTGGCGCATCGGGCAAGAGATTGGCTGCCCTTCAGCAAGTGCCCATGCCTTGGCTTCCTCGGATTCTTGCTGGAGAAGAGTGGCAACCTCCTTGGAAGATTCAGCATCGGCCTGGCACGGCGGTTGGGAAGGCTCCAGCTTGAGAGCCGCCTTGAGCAGTGCCAACACAGTCCGCTTTCATAGACGGAGACAAAAGAAGAGGGCACGGCCATGGACGGACCATCGCCTTCGCTGCTGCGAGCTCCTCTCTCAGGCTTTGTACTTCAATCGAAGCGTCGACCTGCAACCAGGCGCAGAATGACTCCTCGTGGTGTGACCATTCCCATTGGCGAGATTACTAACCGAATGCGGGAGCACTGAGACCGAGCTACTCGTACCAAACACAAGGACTCCTTTCTTAACTCTAAAGCAGAGCTCGTCCTGGCTACGAGTACAGTATCTGGCGATGATGACTGCGACAGGCTTGCCTTGCCCTGCGTATCTTCCTCTGTGTCTCCTCTCGATGCGCAACCGGTCACTCTGGCCCCAAACAGACAACACGCACACTTGGCATGGCACGGCGCCTTCTTCACCATCCACCTCCTCCATCTCTTTGGATCTGGTCAATGCTTTTCGCACAAACTAATCGAAACGGATCTGCTCCCTCACAGAGTCTGCTGAGGCCGAACTTGAACTGATGAACATGACTGTTTGGATTTTCATCTAGTTTTGCTGTGATGCTTTTCCCATGTGAAAAAACAGCTTTTCAAGCAAGCTGGCAGCTTCCGGTCTGAGGTTGCAACTCGTCTACGACCTCAGATTCGTCATCCATGTTCTGGAACCTTGGCAAAGCCAACAGAATCTCCTATGCCCTCGAACTGCAAGTGCCAGCTTTGGGTCTTGGTCTCCCGGGCTCGTCCGCCAGAGATGCTCGTTCTGCCGCACTGTCTCGGCACAAGTAAACAAGCTTGCGGATGCAGGACAGATTCCACATCGATAATTATATGAGTACATCGGCTGAGTCAGAGGCGTAATGCTTCCTCGCAGGCGGTGGGCATCCATTTTCGCTGGTTCCTGGCCTCGTTACAGGCACTATTAATGGAAGCTCAGTGCAAGCAAATCTGGAATTCCGACAGATGCGCTACCTCCCAATCCTCCGACCCTTTCACAACATCTGCACTAGTCTTCCTGGAGCTGCGTGCAGTTCGCCCTCCGCAACGGGCAGCCTTGTTTCTCAAGGCCTGCTCTTCCAGCTGGAAGGTCAAGTCCCGCCTAACAGTGGCTTGTCTTCCAATCGCAGTGGTGAAATCTGAAATCGATGATTGAGGCCAAGTCTGTTTGGCTTTGGCGACTTGCAACTCCCTCTCCTTGGGCTCAGCGATACCCTTGTGAGATGGGAGACTTCCCCTGCACATTCCTAGCATCTGCTCGGCTGCAGGCCGTCTTGTCGTTTTCCTCCGCCATAACTTGTAGCCTTTCTTGCAGAACCTTCACACTACACGGTCTCCAAGCCCCACTGCCTTTCAAGATCCGGCTGGCCTTGCACTTGCTTTCGCTTTGTGCAGCGTTTGACTTTGCCACCTGAGGCACAACCAAGTTCTGTCTATAAAACTTGGACCCGGACACGGCTGAGCCTGCTCTGCAGCTCTTCTTTCCTCAACCTCCTGCTTTTTTGACTCTACTTCTGCCTCAGTTATAATGCTAAAGCAGCTGGCGGGGGATATTGAGATTCACAGTGTTTTGAGGGTACACAAATCTGGGTGTCAGTCTTCCAGTGTCTGCAGCTGCTTGGCAGCCTCCTTCTGTGCTGTACGCAAAGCTTGCCGTAGTTCTTCAATCTCCTTAGTCGCAGCGCTCACTATGTGCATATTTCTCCGAAGAGGTCGTGTAAGGATACCTAAGACAGCGGCATCCGCCTGCTGTTGTAGATCTGGATCGGACACTTCTTCGTCTGGAACCACTTCATCCTTGGCGGACAGCAAGCAGGTCTTGCGACAATCGTCAAGAAAACTGAACCAACACTGTGGGAATCTGACGACGTCTCTGATCGAACTGCATTTCCTGGATTTTCTTTTGGGTTTCCTTTCAGATCCTGCGGGTGCATGATGTCTTGGACAAGCGAACATAAGAACCTGAAGAGTTGGTCCAAGCCTTCATCCTCTTCGTCTTCCTCTGAGTCGTCTTGATCCTACATGTCTGTGGACCTAATCGTGGCGTATTGGCGTCTAACTCCACTCCTGCAGCTTCTGGTAGTTTACCTGCAGCCGTCGCAGGTCCTCTTCCAGCCTTTGCCGCAGTCAATTGCTTTGTGCCAGCGTGTGAGCATCTGGTCGTCGTGTCAGTCGTGCGCCATTGGCGATAAGGCTCTGTCGATTGGTTCTGCTGCATGAGGTCTTCCACCTTCACCCCGCTGATCACTGTCACAGCTCAACGAGCGTGCCAGCTCTGAGGCTTTTCTAGCAGCCTATCGTTGCCGAGCGCATCACCACCATGGTCTGACCGCCACGGCCACGTCGAGGCACGGCTTTGGCTGGCCTTGCTTTGGGCTCCTGCACCTGTTCACATTCAATGGCCGTATTGTTCATCTGTCACCCCTCCACTCCCCCATCCTCATCATCGCTATCGGGACTACCTGGCAAGAAGCCGACTCGACCTGCCATGCGCAAGTTGGGACAACATCTTTGAAACTCAGCGTGTAAACACAGTCAGCCCCGCGAGGCATGCTGCCGGTGCGAGTGACGCTGTCTTCCCCGTCCCCATTGGAAACGTGAGTTCGAGGGAAAGAGATCGTGCTTGCACGACCTTGCACAGCTGGTATGACCACCGCGAACCGAACCGACTCTCATCGACTCTCGTACAGACCGTCGAGAAATCCAAGCACCATGCGGGCCGTCGACCTTGCAGCTGCTTCGATTGAACAGGCTCGACTAATTCCAGAATTCACCGATGCCCCTGTGGCGACCCAGGGCTTAAAGCTTTCGCGCCGTGTTTGCTAGCAACTAGAGGCTCGATCTGGAAAGTTGTGGAGGAGCCCGGCTCCCCGGGCAAAAACCATAGCTGCACGATCTTGCTTGCGTTCCCTCAAGCCCCACGTAACCCTGCAGCATTACCTCAGAAAGGTGCAGTCGAAGTCTAAGCTTCAGGCTGCCGGCGCTGTGCCTTCCAACAAACTGTCCAACCGCTCCATGAGAAAAAGATCGTGATGAGAACTGCATGCTAGTGGCCTGACTCTTGAACGAGTCTGGCTCCACAGCTCGCTCCTGAAGAGTGCACATTGAAAAGCTGGCCGTCTCCTGTCTCCTGACCCGTGCAAGGCCTTCTCCCGATACTCTTGGATGGTGCGTTCATGCTCCTCGTAGGGCACAGGTCTGCTATCACTACTACTGCCACATGACGAGTGTCCTGAACTTGTGCCAGCAGGTCTTGACCTCAGTCAGCTGGCGATGCTAAGGGCAAGTGCCCAGGCCTCCTGAGGGCGGGTACCGTATTCGGCCGCCTTCTGCAAGGCACTTTCGAGTTCCTGCACGAAACGATCACGAATGTCATCATTTCGCAATCTGAAACCCTTCTGGAAGCCTGCCGCGCTGCTATTTCTGCCTCAAGATCCTGAAGAGCAGCATGGTTCTGGCAGTTGACAGGGCGCACTGCGCTCTACAGCCAGGTGAGCTTTCAGAATGGTCCGGCTATTGCAAATCGCAAAAAACCGCCGTCCGATTTTAGCCCAGAGCCCAACACTCCTGACGGAGTTGATCTTCGGCAGTCATCGCGACAAGATGGACAGCTCAAACACCAGAAATCCATAAATGTTCGGGTCTCGGGGTTGACTGCTTGGTCTTGCAACTGTACCCATGCCTAGGATTGCGGGCGTATGTATGCAAGCTTAGCTTGTAACCAGGTTAACACTTCGTCGACAGCTTTGTGCCAACCTTGGACCAAGAAACCAAGATGGTGTGCAAGCTTGTGTCAGGTGTTACAGCAGACAGCAGACCTCCTTCACCTGCGCTTTCTCGCCCAGGTGCGCTGTACATTGTGGCTCTGGACACAGAAACAAAGGTCAGACCACTCTCCACGTTGCCGTCCTGCGGACGAGGTCTGCAAAGCACCGAAGGTCGAAAGGGGGCAAAGCCTTCATTGCATGCATCTTTTTGCCTAATCCGTCGCCTCCGAGTTCTGTCGGATCAAAGGGGACTTGAAAGGTGAAGGGTCGGTGAAACACACCACAGACAATGCCTGAGGCATCGCGTCGTCGTGCCGCAGATCTAAGGAAAATCAACGCCTTTCTGTTTCTGCACTCAGAAGTTGTAGTGCAGAACCTCCAAGTGCATAGTGTCATCTGCGGAGCTGAGGAGCTGCACCAAGTCGGCAGGTGTTCCACCACTTCCATTCACTGTGATGATGCGATCATGTGGGCCAACGGAAAGCTCTGGCATGTTGACATTCCACTGATTCACGAGGCCGTCGGAAATGTTGGTGATCCACGGCTTCACGGAGCCCTTTCGGGTTTTGGTGTACGTCAAATCCATGCCTAGCCTCCCAGGTTTCTGCAAGTAGAGGAGGCGCTTCTGCGGCCGCTCGACTGTCAAGTTCACGGTGCCCACATCCTCTGACTTGCTCTTTTCCACCAGATCAGTGGCTAAGCAGGGCTGGCCGTTGATCTCGATGATTCGATCATAAGGGAACACCTGCACCAAGCTCTGCTTGTTCCACTCGGCTGCTGCGCCATCACAAGAAGCGAAGATCACGCACTTGTTGTCTGACAGGTCCAGGTCCAAAGATTTGAGGGCAGACACGTCTTGCAGCGTCAGCACGAAGCGTTCGTCACCTTAGCTCCATCCGCATATTGTGACAATCATGATGTTACGTGGACACATTGAAATCTCAGAACATGCGGGACAATCAGAAAACTCTCATGACTTTGGGCCGGACCTGGTCCCGAAGACATTGCTGCTACCATGGGTGTCATTGGCACTTTTGAGCCGCTGTCGCTTTGCACGACTAGCTCGGACTCGCCGGTGCAGCAAGCACCACAAAACATACTGGGCGGACCTGTTTAGGTAGCCACAGTAGTTGCGTTTTTTCGAGAGCCAATGTGCTGCGGGCAACTGGCGATTCTACAGGTAGACAGCTTTGGTTATGATCAAAGGACGACGCATAAGCACATCATTGAATGTTTCACGTTTGAAGTGCGCATGTCTCGAAGCTGCCAGCCTCAGGGTGGTGCTTCCGCACTGACAGTCTGCTTTGTGGGCAGGGACGCACACCTGAAGAGCTCGGCGATCGCAGCCAGATTACAGTGACAGAGTTCGCTTCAGTTCGGAGCTCGAGCTTGGCTTTCTCCAGGAAGTCCTCGAGCCTGAATTCAAGTAGTGCATCTACGAGAATTTTGATTCCGCGGCGGGTCAAGTCAGGCACACGCAGTGGACCGGTTCCTGCTTCGTAAGGTCGTGACTCTGCGTTGGTCAAGGAATCCGAAGCCTTGCAAGCTCCAGAATACTACACGGCCTGTATCCAAGCAAAGTGCCTTCACCAGTGCCGATGTCTCATCGAGAAGTGCCAGAGCTTCCATCTCCTAACCAGCCACGTTTGAACCTTGCGCCCTTGTGCTATGCGTTGGTCTTGACAGTGAGTCCTTCAAGCCGCCCAAGACTTTTTCCACAAAGATCATCCAGTCATTGAACTTCCTGTAGCTGTCTGCATATGTTTTGATCAAGATGACATCGCGACCCCATCCAGGTTCTCGGCCAACCCGGACGAAGCCAACCATAGCCTCAAGACATGGCGGCGGCCGGCAACACATGTTGTTCACTGCTGCGGCATGGGACAACTGCGCCTGTTGTCCGCATTTGCGCAGGATACAGATAGGCTAGCAAGCTGGCGAGGACCTGCTGTTCGACAAATGCTCTCATCTGTCGCATGCACTATGCTTTCCTACCCGGCCTGTGGGAAACGCGGAGGCAATGGAATGTGTACTGGAATCCTTCCGACCTGACGCAAGGGGTTTGCAGTCCGTTTGTGCAATTCGCACCCCCTGTGATACTGAGGTAGCGGCCACCTCAAGAACCTGACAGCAAGGCAGTGGAGATGCTTTCAGTTCGCTCTTGAGACATGGCTCCACGACAACACCAAGTGAGCAGCAGCAGATTCCAGGGTGCGGAGCTTGATTTTGTGGCTCCTACCACCATAGCCGCAGTCCAGTGGAGAAGTTACGTGCTGTCAATGTTGTGGTGTGTGTCGGCTCAGCACAACGCCTCACAAAGTCTGCAAGGGCCTGAGTCTGCTGGCCCTCACCTCAAGCCCAAACACCATGAACAGTACCTCTCCGCCTCTCCGCCCAATTCGCATTGCAATCATGTCAGTGCTGCCATTCTGCATAGCAGCTGTCAGCAAGGTGATGGCCTGGCAGGCAAACAGTAAGGCACCCACATGCACTCACTCAAAACCCAAGCTACTGAGCCGACGACAAGAAGTAAGGTGGCGTCGTTCTGCTCCTGGCTTCGGCGGCATCTGCGTACTTGTCGGCAGATCAGCCAACTTCCTCGTCTGGCAGCGAAGCCAAGTCCATGCACTGCCAGGCAACCTTCCACTTCCAGCAATCAGCAAGGGTCACGTAAAAATACGCACAGGGAGCACGACCTCCCAATCCCTCGCTGTCGCCGCAACTTGAACGACTTCTTTCAGACAGCGCCTCGTCGGACACATGACTTGACTCACTTGACTTTGCTGCACTCATGTTGTGGCTTCAAGATTTGTGATGCAAGCCATGCTGCCTGAAATTCTCTTGTTGCAAGCCGTTTTTCGTCGTCGGTGGACTGTGTGAGCTCATGGAAGTCCACAACACCTGCCCGGCAGGAATCTGAAACGATTTGAATCTTTAGCCTAATGCCTCAGATCGGGCTAAAGGGAAACGGCAGCCGAGGCTTTGTCATCCTTCATGCCAGGGCTTCGAACGACAGAAGCAAGCGACGTAGAACAACAGAGCTTGGCAAGCCGAAACCCGTCGACCTGCCCATGAAAACTCGCCCACAGAAGTCAGGGCAAGTCCCATCAAGGTTCGAAGGTTCATCAAGCATTGTCTGGATGTTGATCATGCGCATCTACGATAGCCAAGATTATGTGTAAAGTCGCTTTTTAGTTTGTGATATTATGCATCGAACGAGTGAAGACTTAGGGTCCGATAGCCGATATCTCTTGCGAAGATGTTGTTGGTCGAATCAACCATGTCAGATCTACATGTAGCTTGCGGCAGGACTATCCGGACACGCTAAGCAAACCTGCCTGGACGGGGCTCAGCTTCTCGTTGTCTTCCTGGCCTTCAATACGAACACGGGACGATCAAGTGATGAAATGCCATCTCTTGCCGAGATCATTGCGAAGAACAGCCTGCAGGCGGCCTGACGGTGGTAACATGGAGCCAGGAAAGATCTTCATTACTTGGACTGTTACGTCGAGGCTGAATTTCGCTTTTGCTTAGGCGTTGGCCTTCTGCTTTTTCTTGGTGCTTCTTCCAAGAACGCGCTGAAAGCACCTGTGAATTTACAGTTTGTGTTTAGCTAAGCGGAAACAAACATTCGCAGACTGGGAGTCCGGCCGTGCTTTTGCTTCTCGAAATCCTTGCACGGATCCACACGTCCGTTCTCCGAGAATCGTGTTCTCAGTTGCCGAGGCAATCGCCCTCCCTTGTCCAAAAGTCCAAGCTGAACCTGAAGTTTCACCAAACCATGCGGTCCAAAGGTGAGCGTTGTTCGGGCTGAGTGGGTGGGGGCAAACAGTGTTGCGAGTGCGCCTCCCGGAGAAAGACGTTGAGGTCTGATGGCGTGAGTTGGACTGCCAGTCTCTTAGCAACCTGAAAATGATGGATGTTGAGTCTGCCGATTTCAGCGTATTTCGACAAGCAGCGATAAGCATTGCCTGTCCAATCGCGCCCCGACGGGCGGAGCTTTGTGCCGGAAGTTCTTGAACGATGTGCCTTTGCAGGTGGGCGACCGCGGATGATGCCACAAGGCATGTGCAGTAGGTGCGTCAGAGCGGACGGCCTGAACAGTGCTGCAAATGCAGTGACACATTTGGGTGGTGGTGGCCCTGGCAACGCTCAGCAGGGCACGAGAACTGAACTTACGTGCTGAGGATTTGTTTGCTTCTCGCTGCTGTTTGCGCGACGGGCTGCAATTGGGTGGGCCGGACCATGTACAGCGCCATGGAATCTGCACTCGTAAAAACAAGCCATCGTGAAGGCAGCAACAGGGTGAGCATTCGTCACACTTGCCAGCATGCACAAAATACCGCACTATGCAAGCCCCGAGACAGGCTTCTGCACCTTGCCTGCACTGCTAAAATCTGGCAAACTCCCGTCGGCAATCCTGCATGGCAATAGGTTCAAGCAAGATGGAAGGACTTAGCATGATTCTCACATCGTGCTAGGTTGCGGCGGCCTGCTTGACTCCACGGGTTCAGATAGCCTAAAGCCAGCGCACGCAGCAGCGCAGCGATTCAAGCCGGACCGACACTCGCAAAAGAGGCCTGCACTATCGGGTTCTTAGGGTCTTGGCACAGGGGGGATGGGGCCGCATTATGGCATAAAGCCCGTGGTGACGCACGGTCCCTCTGCGCGCGCGGACGCACGTGCCAACGCGCGACGCTACATGAGGGGCCGACGCGGGCAAACTCTCCAGTGGCGTCGCGGGAAGCTCGCCCAGTTGTGGTCGTTCCGGAGCTGCAAAGTCCGCCTCTTGCTGAGGAAGGAAAATGTGCCGGCACAGGGCAACTTACCCTCACATTTGTTTCGGTAAACATGCAGCTGCTACGGCCTCATCGGGCCTGCCTCGGACCGCATCTTGGAACTACTAAGTGGGCATTGCTGGGTGTGTGGTACACGGCTGTTACAGGGTGGACTTGTGAAGGAACAGCGCACTGCAAACAACGCAGTAGGCTTACTTGGGTGCCGGACCGTCTACTTCGGTACCTGCAGGCGCTTTCAGGATACAGGTTGATAATTGATTCGACATACATCGTCCTACTTCGCGCCTCCGGGTACCACCAGTCTAGCCGCTGGAGGTTGGGCGACAAGCTTTCGTTTAGCCTCGGTGACGCTCACCCCTCTGTTAGTGACAACTCAACGGGTGCAGGATGCAAGGCACCAGCAGAGACGTATAAGAGCGATGCTGGCACATCGGCGGCCAGTGATGCTGGGTCTCGAACTCGGCAAGCAGTGCAAAGTGTCAGCGATGGGTCAGCGGCAAGTGGCTGGTCACCCCGCAGTTGTAAATGGGCTCCGGTTTAGCGAGTGATATCAGTCCCTGCCAGAACCTGCCAGAAGCCCGCATTGCCTTCATTGCTGCTGCTGCTTTTCATTCGTTCGGGGCGACGAAACAAGGTCGGGGCAGGCAGTCCTGGGAGCGGCCCCACCCCGGCACAAGACGCAGGATCCCAGCACTATCGGAGCGCCATCTCTTTTGTGTTGCATGAAGCTACAAGTAGAGCTCAGAAGATGCTGTAGTGATTTCTGATAAACGGCTGCTTTCCGGAGTTTGGCATCTCGGTGCGAACCAGGATGCCTTCGGGAGGAGTCACCGGCGCAGGCCCTGCAGCAAGACCGTCCACTTCAAGCCGGTCACCGATCCGACCGTCGGATGCCAGCCTGAGTCCACTTGCGGCTCTTCCGCTGTGGCTTTCTTCGGTCGCCCACGCTTTCGAGGGACTGAAGCCTGCCACATGTTTCGCAAAGTGAGACAGGGTATATCTTCGCATTCTGAACAAGTGAACACTGACTGGTGCATGAATTCGATAAACCGGCAAGCAACCGCAAAATTCATCGTCATGCTCACACAACTAAACGACAGGGACTTGGCACTTTGCGCTGACAGCTTCTGAATTTGCAAGGGATCAACAGGTACTGCGAGGTCGGTCATGTTTGTTTTTGCGGACGCTGTGTGTACATTGTGTAGTGGTGCGGTAACTGGTTCGGAAGTGAGGCCAATGTTGCCACATTGGCTGAAGCCGACCGAGAAGGTTCGCATCATATCGCAAACATCAAAACTCCCAGGTCGTCTGTAGTGATGCCGAGTTGAATAAGCAAGTCAGCGGTGTCTGTTCAGGCACTCTTCCTGACATACGTTCCTCGCTTGCTTGGTTGCTTGCTTGCATGCTTGCTTGCCATCTCCAAAGCTCCTGCGCGCGTGGGCGCCTGCCTCCACTGCTCGCGAAGGTTCGTTCACAGAAAGTGTGCGAACTCAGCAGCGTTCAGCAACTCCTCACCCCGAGACCACGCAGCCTCGCTGCGGACAGCGGCACCTGCATTACAGCAAGCCAGCCCTGAAACATGAACGTGCGATGAAGGAGAAGCGTGGATTGACGATTCCGAGTGTCCTGCGAGGAACTTTGCCGAGCTCGCTGTCCTTTGCTTTGGCGGCCTGACAACAAGCAAAATCCCAAAGGTTCTCAAACAGCACACAGGCTGCAAAGCACTACGGCCTGCTTCTCTTCTCTGCGCTTCTGGTTCCTCCTAGTTCTTTTGCGTGCTTCCTTGGCCCTCAGTCGGACCTTGGCATTGTCGAAAGCGCAGTCTACATGGCACCACGACCTGCATGTATATAGTCAGTCCCTGTTTTACATGCCACCAACCAAAGCCTGAGCACAGACGCCGCAGGACTGCAAAACCCTTTTCAACAGAAGATTGCGGAACCTCCGTTGGTGACAGGAACTCTGCCAGATCCTCCTGCTGGAGATTCAGTATCTGCAAAGATTCTTGGACCGCGGTCGAGAGCTCCCAGGAAGAGTCGACGGAGTTTGCCGCCTGAAATATGATGCCAGACAGCTCCTCAACTGCTGAGAAACCCGAGCTTCTCAGAGATTCCGGACCATCGGGCAATATGCACACAGATTCCGTTGCACGTTCAGCACGCGAGGGCGGTAAAGGAGACTCTGCCAAATCATCACTTCCTGTCTTTGGGCTTCGTTCTAGACGGCTGCTCGACGCGCTCCTAGCGACACGCCGAGCACGAAGATCTCGCCGGACCTCTGCATCCAAGCGGGTCTTGAGAAGCTGCGCCTTTGCACGTGCATGGTGCAGCAGCTGCTCCTTTCGATGCAACTCGACCTGCATTTTGGATCGGACTTCTTCTTGCTGACCTCTATCCTTGCAGTTGGCTTCACTTGTTTCTCGCTGAGCTGATGCTATCTCGTTCTGCAAATTCTTGATGGCAGCATCTTTTCTCGCGGCGTCACTCCGAAGTTGCTGGAGTGATCTGCTGCTTTCCTCTTCTTGCTGCGTTGTGAGTGCTGTCTGCTCGGCAGACTCCTGGCGTCGCTTTTGCAAGGTTGCAGCAAGCACCCGCTTGCGCTCCACGTCATCACGACTCACATGTAATCTCTGCTCGGCATCCCGGATGCGCTCGCGCAGCTGAACATTGACATGCTTGAGCTGGGAAACTCGATCTCGCAGTTGCCGACCTTGCTCCTGTTCCTGTGCCAATGAGCCTTGCAGCTTCTTGGAACGACTTCTGAAAGCTCGAAAAGCCTCTTTGGCAGTGTCGCTCGCACGATTAGCCTGACCTGAAAAGCTCGCGCAAATGCGTTCGTTGGAAGCATCTGGACCAGCGGTGACTTGAAGCAGGCGGTCTAGCTCATACGACATTGCGGTCACTCGACCTCTTGCAGATGCAATCTCTTTGGCGAGGACTTCCTCGCCACGCTTTGCCAGGTATCTTTCCGTGTCATTTTCCTTTACCAACATCTGGTGTCGACGCTTAGTTGCTTCCAGCTGAATCTGCAACTCCTTTGCTTGCTCTTCTAGCGCATGCTCCTCCTGCCCGACTTCGTGTGCGGTGTGTTCCGGGACCGCTTCATAGACGATAGCAAGCGGCTCCCTGGCAAAGTTTCCGATGCTCTTCTGCGTCTTAATGCCATGCAAATGGTGTTGTCGGAGCTGCTGCTTCCACTCTGTCCTTTCCTGTCTGCAGCGTCTCTCCTGGGTTTGTTGCCTGGCTTCCGCCCTTTGCAATCGCGACTCTAGCCCTTGACTTGCTGACTGAAGCTGGCTCAACAAGAACTCCTCCGTTTCTGCTTGGCTTTCGGCAAGACGCCTTTGCTCAAAGAGTTCTTTGCAGCTTGCAGCTTTGACGTTCAGCTGCCCAGCGATCCTTTCCAACTCTTCCTCTCCCTGGCCCAAGCTTGCTTCTGCATTTCTCAACTCACAAGCTGCACTTGAGGCCAGCATTAGCAATCTCACTTGCTCCTGGAGTTCGAGGTTTGTGGCCTCAGAGCTTTTGGCCAATTCCACGGCTTCGATTTGTTCTTCTTCGATCTTGCCGAGCCGTTGCCGAGCTTCCGTGCAAGCATCAACTTGCTGAGAGAGATCTTCTGACGTCGTCGCAAGTTTCTCAGACAGACTCTTCAGCCCAGATCGAGTGATTGTCTGTCCCTGGAGCGCTTGGGAAAGGGACTGCAAACGTCGTGCCGTCAGGTGGGCATCACTGATTGCCCGACTTTCAGCATGGGTTGCCTCTGCTGTAGACAAGGCGGCTTGGGCCTCGCTGGCGGCAGCAGCCTCTGCATCTGAAGCGGCGCTGGCTTCGGCAGTCATCTTCACAACAACGGCTGCTTCCTCCTCGGTTTTGCCTGCGCAGCTACTGGGCTAAACGGGAAATGGGTGTGGTGGCAAAACCACCAAAACCAAGTGCAATCACCCGCCTTCCCAGGCTGCTGAAGCGGCTCTGTGCTGCTGGTGAATCAGCTCCCTGGGAGAAACGATTGACGACCCTAGGGCTAGGAGAACGCTGTCAAGCAGGGGCCTAGCTGCCGACGGCTACGCAACCTTTCAAATGCTTCTCACAGTCCCCGAGTCTGTGAGGATGAAATGTCCCGAAACCGCCAGCTTGCTAGGGGCTGTGGATACCGAAGCCATACTGAATCAATGCCAGTAAGTGAATGCTTCGGTTTTCGAGAATCTTGCCTTCCTCTGTAGACTGGAGGACAGCAGTAGTGTTGCAGAGAAATACATAGAAGTACTGTAGAGATGTAGTAGTAGTAGTAGTAGTAGTAGTAGTAGTAGTAGTAGTAGTAGTAGTCGGAAGTGGGAAATAGTAGCAGCAGCAGCAGCAGCAGCAGCAACAGTAGTAGTACTGGTAGTGGTAGTGGCTATGATAGTGTTGGTCAGAAGCCAACACATTGCGCAAGCGGGTTTGGAACAGGTATGGGCTGAGAATCACTGGCTCTGCTACAGCACCCGTTATTAAGTCATATGATATATGATACATCGATGTACCCACCCGCCCCCTCGCCCGGCCACTCCCCCACTTCCCTCGAAGAAATTATTAAATTCTGTGAAAATATCGATTAAACCCCACGGCAAAAACGGACACCATCAATGGTACACTGGTTTCCGGCTCTGGTATGCTCTCCGCTGAAAGCTCAAGCCCTGCTCCACGAGCTTTCTCAAGCCCCGTTTGCGCAAAACAACAACCCGCCATCCTCAACCTCGCCATGTCTTTTGTGAAACGCAGGCCCTGATGAACAGGCAAGCCAAAGCTGAACGCATCGAAAACCGGCGGGGGGCTTTGGACTTCTTCTATGCCTACGAATACCTGTCGAAAGACTAAAACCTGCTTTCCTCGGGCTCAGTGGTATATAGAGCCGACAGCTTGTCACAGGACGGCCGTGCCTCTAGCATGCTTGCCGCAACTGCGGTGCAAGCTACCGTATGAAGCAGTGATTATTTGGACGGGCTGCAGCTCTGCCAGCTCTGATTGGTAGCTTTGCTGCAATTCCATCTGAGCGTTGAGAACCGCTTTCTCCTGGGGCTGTTATCCAAAGCACAGGTCGCACATCCAAACCCTGTCTTCAAGCGGACTCCTTCGCTGTTTTCACCTTCTTGCTTCCTGCTTCAACCAAGCCCTCGAGCTGCTTCAGGGCCTGACCACGCCGCTGCAGTTGGCCATGTAGCCGTCCGATGGCATTCCTCGGTCATTGCATGCTCGATCGCCCGGCAGGAGGAAAAGCCAGCCAGAGTCACAACGTGATAGAAGAAGTGTGATTCGTGGCTCTGAAAGCGACAGCCACACTTCAGCTGAGGCCACCAGACTGAACCTTTAACTTCCACTTGCCCTGCAACCCTCAGTAGTGCCAATATGTACTAGTAACCACGAGTACATACGACTTTTGTCTGCAACAACAACTACAACTACAATTTCTACTTCTTTACTTGCACTTGTACTTCTACTGCTTACGACGACGACGTCGACGACGACCACGACTGCGGTTGCGGCTGCGACTGCTACAGTATTGCTCCGACAACGGGGCCGACGACAACTACAAGTCCTGCCATTGCTACCGCTGCTGCTGCTACCGCTGCCACTTCTGCCAAAGGGTTGCATGATTTTATTTGTTGGCGGTCGTTGTCGTTGCCCTGCTTCATATCAAACCGCTGGGAATTTCTCAACCATCACCTTCATAGTCAGCATCAGCATGGCGAAGGGATTCGTCGCCCAATTTATCATAAGATCCTGCCCCGGTCTGGGCCTGACAAAAGCATAAGCAACAAGACAATACCGTGCAGGGTCGTCGGGAACTAGAGAAGGTCCCAGGCTGCCGACATGTGCAGACCCTGATTGACGATGCTGCAATGCAATGGTTGAAAAAGCGGAAAAGTCATCAATCGTGCATGTCCCACTGCGCTGTTTTGTGGAATGATTGGCCCAGTAGCTCCTGCTTCTGCCTCTTGTTCTGGAGCTCATGGAGTTCACGCGTGACCGTCCTGTAGCCGGTTTGAAGGTCTTGCTGCATGTTCAGGATGGCTTCAACCCGATGAAGAATCGCCCCCGACCTGAGCTGTTCTTGCGTGGGACAGAAAGGAACAAAGAGACCATGGCGGCGAATGGCACAACCGAGGCTCCAACATTCGGCTCGAGATAGATGGTTCAATGTCGGACGGCTCTGGTTCCGACACGTAGGCATATTTGTGAGAACGGTCTACAGATATATCTCCAGGTGCAGCGACAAGCAGCTTCGCCGCGATAGCACCTTGTTGCTTTAACTCTTGTTGCACCTGCCTGCACCATGATCGTGTTCGTTCCAACTCTTCCAGAACCATGTGACATGCATCTGATCTCTTTCGGATGTCCGTCTCCTGGCACATGTGCTGCATCTGCCGTGCGATTGAAGCCAACACTGGGCAGATTTGCGCTAAGGCAATGCTCTGATTCCCGCTGGAGCTTTGTGGAGATTCGTGGTTGCGACTGCCGCTTTCTGCATCGTGAAGGGCGTGGTGCAGCTTGTGCTTGATTACGTCGACCTGTTCCTTCACGGCACAAAGTTCGCCACGGGCCGATCCCAAGTCAGACTTCAGCGAGTCAATGTGCTGCTGTAGTCCAGAACCGTCCCTCATTCCCCTCGGAATGGAATCTGCCGAGTGACTCTGACAACTAGCTGCCGAGCTAAGGTTCTCATGCTCCGCCTCCAGACTCCAAATATGTTCTCGCAAGGCCTGGCTCATGGACACCAGGTCACGCACAGCATGTTCCAGACCGAGTTCTCGCACTGCAGCCATCGCATTCCAGTCTGCCACCTCCGTTGCGTGTGTGAGCCAACTGATGCATCTTTGTAGCAGATCTTGGTTCCAAACGCTTTCTTGCTGGAGCATTTCTGCTGCAGCTTCTTTGGCTGCAATTTCCGGTTTGGTCCGCATCTGGGCTTCCAAAGACCGAAGATCCATCTCCATCTTGCAGCACACAGACACGGCGTGGTGCCACTGGCTGGATATGTTTGCCAAGTGCGCTTCTAAAGAACTGATGCACTTGTCTGCGATGCCTTCTGGTGAGAGTTCCCCGATGAAAGGTGAGGTAAAAGCTGAGGCGAGGGATTGGAGGGCATCTGATGCCACAAGCTCCTCAAGGTGCATGGCATGATTGGTGAGGTTCTCCACCAAGGCCTTCCAAGTCATCGCTGTCAACTCACTGGACCGAGCCCAGCGCTGTGCTCTTGCCAGGTTCTGCAGGACCAACACCAGAAGCGGTCCCGCAACCTGCGCAGATACTTCGGTTTGCTGGAAATGAACACCAGATCCATTTGCTTGATCTATTTCTTCGAGGCAGTGGTTCGCATCCCTCCCAATCTGCTCTTCGTATTCCACGCGTGCCTTTGCACGTGCCGCATCGTAGCTTTCCATTAGATGGAGCTCGCTGCGCAAAGAAACTGCCTCTTCTTGTAGCAGTGCTTGCTCCGAGGCTGCCTCTCGCAGCCTCAACATGTCCGCGGCTTGCACTGCCTGCTCACGCAGAACTTTCGCATCATCTGCGACAGTCGAACTCACATCACCTGCGTGAGTTGAGTTGTTGCTGGATGCATAAGCCCGACCCGGTTGGTAAGTTTGCATCTCCGCAAGCTGCAGCTTGCGATTAACATCCCCTAGCGATGCCATTGCCAAGAGGACCTGCCCCCCAATGTCTGCAACTCCTTGAAGCAACGCAGTCTCTTGGGAGTCTGTTGTCTGATCTCCCTTCTGCGCTTGTTCACGCAACTGTTTGCAAAGTACGTGCAAAGACTTTCGAAGCACTGAAGTCTCCTGTGCAACTTCGTCAGGACCTCGACTGCCGGCGGGCTTGGGCAATTGACTTGCTTGAGACTGAGACGCTTGGTTTGGATGTTTTTGGAGCTGCGACAAGGTTGCCGCAAATTGTTGACGGGCACCTTGGAGCTGGTCAGTTGCTCTGTGGCTGTCTGATTCTGCCCGATCCCGCAATGCAGACACATGTTGTGTGAGCTGCATGGCCTGTGAAAGATCTTGTTCCAAGAGATGGCAACGCTTGCGAAGCAGCTGAGTCTCTTCGAACGGATCTTGCGCTAGCTTCGTCACTGACCCTGGTGTTGGCCGCGCGGTCGGTCGAGGCTTGACAGTCACTGGTGGGTTCTGAGAACTTTGTGGAGGACGGAGCTGTAACGGCCCAAGCCGGTCTGCTGTGGCACGCACATCCGCGCAAAGCCCTCAGCTGCTTTTGACATCTGCTACAGTGACTGGCCGGAAAGTTGTGTGAGTGCAGAAATATCTCAACACCCCGCATCATTTCAGTACAAACTCGGAAGTCATCTGTGTCTGGTGATGTATGGCCTTTGACTGTGAAATCATTTCTGTAAAACTATTACGACTGCTGCAATCCCGGCATCGAGCAGACAAAGAAACCATCTCTGCCTCGTGCTGCTGCAGTATCTCCTCAGTTCTTAGGTGCTTGGGACAAGCTGCACAGCACTCAGCAACAGCTCCTCCAAGTGCTCTTCCACGACTGCCATTCTTCGGCTGCACAGGTGGTTGTCAGCTTCTGTACTTGCGCTAGGCGTGCTGCTCTCCATGATGCCGGAGCCGGCACCTGAGAGGCACGAATCGCAAAGTGATGGACACCTGCAAACAATTTGCCGCCGGATGGCCGATTTGCTGAAGAAGCAATTCGTGTTGTCGAGCTTCTTGCGCTCTCTCTTCCGCTTTGAGAAGAGCTTTCTGAGACTCAATAAGTGCCACCTCCAGCCGGACCACCTCAGCTCGGCACAACGGCACAAGGGGAGGCGCATCGGCTCTTCTGGCAAAGGATGAGACCCAATGCTGAAACCCTGTACATGTCCTGGACCACATCCACTTACTATCTCCATGCTCCACACGTTTTGGTTTCCTGCCGCGATCCACTTTGAGGCATGCATGGAATATGATGGAATCTATTTAACAAGCCATGAACAGACTCGACTTCAACAGAGCAGCTTCGGCGGCAAGAGGTCGTGCTAGTGGTTGGGCAGGGGACTTCAAACGCGAAATCTCAGCAGACAGCTGCTCAACGTTGTGCTCAGCTTCTTTACTCTCTTGTCCCAGTTCGAAAACTTCAGTGGCTGCATATTGGGCACGACGTTCTGCTTGATGTGCCATCTCTGCTAGCATTTGGCAATCGCTCTCGGCATGTGCATCAGCCGCACGCCAAGTGTCATCGTGGATCAGCGCAGCGGTTGCCTCAGTCGCTGATGCCGCGGCGGCGCGTGCTTCGGCCAGCTCTGCGCCTTCTTCATAATGGCTGATTTCCGCTTCTGCCGCATGCACCTCTTGCTCCAAGCGTTCAATTACGCCATCTTTGACTTCCAGAATGGCCAAGGCTTTGGCATGCTGCATGCTGTCACAGCTGTCTGCTAAATTTGCCGCTTTTGTGGCGGACACGCGCCATGGCGGCACGGATGCTGCTACTGCTACACACAACCTGTACATCACGAATCTCTACATCCTCGACTATTCTCTAGGCTAACTACTTCAGCGCCAGCAGGTTAACACGGAATTCGCCAACATGTGGCACCCTCTGCTCCAATGCTCGATGGTGCGAGATGGCTTAAGAGACACAAATCTTCCCATGCAAACATCCCACAGCCCAGACAGTTGAGCTGCCCGGCTCGTCTAGCTTCCGCACGTTTTGCATCGTTCCTGGCAGAAGCCACAGCAAAGCTCACGTGCTGATCTACGGCTCACAACATCTCACAACCATCGCAAACATCACCATCACTTCCAGCTATTCTTGATGAGCCGCATCGTTTGCCTTTTCGGCCAACCATCGCGACAACCAGAAGCAAAACACCACAGACTGCTAGAAACCAAACAGCCAGGTTTCCTGAAACACGACCCGCAGCATGCAGCTGGCGCTTCGAATTAAAGAGATGGACGGCTCAGCTTAAGAGAACATGGCGGAACTCCAGCATTGATATTGTGATGGCATGTTCGGCGCACGGAGTTGGTAGATGAACATAGCAGAATTGAAGTCGAGCAAATGAACGGCATGCAACCTCACCGACCTGCCCACGTGCATCCAAACTGTGCCTGGACTGTCGGACTTGTTCTTGGACCACATCTGCCTCCAATATTGAAAAACCAAGGACGCAAATCCCCCGAGTCTTCCAATTACCTGGTCTGGCGAGGGTTCATGGCTCGAAACCATTACTGCTCAGATGGTGTCGTGAACATCTTATCGGTGCCTAGCTTCTCTGGGCACCAGGTCAACCTAGTTTTCCACATTGGCGGACACAGTTAATCGATACTCATTTACCACACCTATTGACGAACAGGGTTTGTGTTCGGCTGACACTCTGACTCGTGACTTGCTGAAGATGGCTGCGAGCAACCACGCGTTCTCACGCAACAGGCCGAAAGCCAAGTCTCAACTCCACCGCACATCGGCTGGAGGTAAGCATTCGGCATTATAAATCACCAAGAATGACTGTTCCTAGGTTGTGGCGTGGTATCAAGCCGCGATGTGTCTAGACCTGTGACTGCGTTCTGCAGTCGACATCAAAACACGTTGCGACGACACCTGCAGGGTCAGCACGCGCAAGCCACTTTGGTGTTGCAGCGTGCTGCAGCCATGTGCCGGCAAGGATGCGTAGAGACCCAACATGACCAGGATGGAAGGCACGCTTTGTATCGCGGGCACGTGGAAGCAACTGAGCACAGTTGGTGATTTCATGCGGCCACAATCACCCATTTCCATGCGCTTGGCTAATTAATGACATCCGACGAGGGAGACATCAACAACATTCAACAACGAGCTGGTGTCCAGCAAGCCATGTAAGATCATCTGGGGGGGGTATGTGTTGGGGGGGGTCGAGGAGCCCCTAAAGCACATTTCCGAACCCTGAATGCAGGCCCTGCAGTAATCTCGTCCGCGTCTTTGCCCAGTGAGCTCTGCCAGCCATGCGAAGCGCAGCATCGTCGACATAGGCCAGGCGTTGGTGGGCCATGTTTGCATTGTCGGTGCAACATGTGCAACAAGCCGTCGCGAACACTGCAGCTTGGGCGGCGCTCCTCATGCTCCACGCGCCGCCTGCCGCTTGGCGGCTCGTGGGGAAGTCGTAACGTGCAGCTGCCTACGTTCGTAATGCAGAAGGCTGTGCCGTATGGACAGTGTGCAGTGGGAACCCATTCAAGGTGTAGGAAACATTCTCCGCAAATTTTGTACACGGTTCTCCCAAGCATCCGAACGCCAAAATGCGCGGCAAAGCCAGAACGGCAAAAACAAAGGGCGGCAGAGCAGCACTCGGAAGAGGTCGCTGAGACCCACATCTTGCAGGTGTTGCGAACAGAAATGGCATGGCTCGGCTGGGCGCTGCAAACACGACATGTACGCGGAGCTCACGTGCGGGGCGGGCCACAGACGCTCGTCACTTGTCGTGCTCGGTTCCGATTGCAGTGCTGGTTGGTAAGTTTGCTCCGCTCCCGTCGTTTGCGTGCCAGCTTTCCGGCAGCGAGAGCAGCTGCCTCTGGACCGACGACGCTGGCACTGAGCACGAGGTCTTGCAAGCCGAGGGCGGAGAGCAAGGCGACCCCCTCATGCCCGCGCTTTATGCAGTGGCCCAACACGCCGCCCTTCACGCGGTCGCGTCCGCACTCAGCCAAGCGCATCCCTGCCCTGGGTGACTTGAGTGGGCCTGGTTGCTGCTCTTTTGCGCCTCCACCCGCGCCAACTACCTCCTCCGTGTGCTCCCTCCGCACTGCACGGCCGATTATACTCCCGCGAACATGATCGCGCCGATGCTTTGTGTCTCCGCACCTTGCTTTGCAGGGAGAAAGCACCCGAACTGCCGGCTTGCCCTTGGCACCGCGCAGTTACCGCTCTGGTTATGGAGCTTGGGTCTGCGATCGGCCATCTCCGGCGCATCGTCCGCTCATTCAGCCTCGTCGCAACTGCCGCTGCCAGGCGCTCAGTGACGCTTGCTTTAATGGACCGGGTTTTAGCTAGTGACTTATAGGGGTTATGGAGGTTAGTAAAGGGTTGTCAAGTGGTTATCATAAATGGTTACATAAGTGGTTATGGAAGGGTTTATGTAATGGGTTATGTAGAGGGTTATAGTGGTTATGATCTAGGCTTTAAGCCAACAATATTTGGTATGTGCACTATAGAATTTCGGAGGTGCACCTTATGATTTTCTTAAGATTCATGTCCTACCAAACGAAAAAATCGTGTAGAATGGAGTTTGTTCCCGCTGCACGGCAGCTTCTGCAGCGCGCGAGAACCTGCTCAAAATGACTTTACCCCGCATCCTGGCTGACAGGTTGCTTGGTTGCTTCAGAACATGCGCAAGCACCTTCCATGGGAGGTATACAACGTCGTTGTTGCAACATCGACTTAGCCCGAAGCCTGGCTGACAGGCTGTTTGGTTGACTCTTTACCCCAATCCTGGCGGGACAACAACTTTACCCCAATCGTGGCTGCCAGGTTTGGTTGCTGCAGGCGCAGCGCAAGATGCCCCAAGCCAGGCGAACAGGTTGCTTCAGAACAGTGCAAGCACGTCCCAGCAACGACTTATATGTACCCCTGCCTGACAGGTTGATTGCATGGTTGCCTCAGAACAGTACAAGCACCTCCCAGCAACGATTTTATTATACCCCATCCAAGTGCACTTCCCAAGAAGGATTTCATCACGCGTGATGCACTTGAGTTGGAGTATATGACCGGCGCCGCTTTCTCATCGCTCTCATGTACAGTGCAAGCGCTCCGGCGCCAAGACACAAACACACACACACACACAAACACACACACACACACATGCACAGAGACATGCGGACACGGCAGAACTCACATGACCGGGAAACAAGAGATGAAGCACGGCACCACTTTGGAATTACATCTCTGCCGCTGTAGACTATACTAACTCCCTGGCACTGAAATTAGCAGGTACATATGCATGTATACTTGTGACTCGTCAGTGGCGAGCACATATGTGCTGTATATAGATATACAAATCATATATACATAAGTAAGTCACAGACAGAGTATAGCTTATTGCTTTGTAACACCCTGGCCATGGAAGAGCACCCTGCCGAGTTGAAAAAGGCGCGCAAGTCGCGGAAACTTGCAGAGAACGAAGAGCGGTTTCTCGCTGAGTACGAGGCTCTGAAAAAGGCTGGTGTGTTTCAGGCGCCGCTGGTGCCTGGCGCGAAAGCCAAGAGCGCGTCGCAGAGCGCGGTGAAACACGGTGCATCAGCTGCAGAGGACTCCTCGTACGAGTATTACTCCTCGGGCGAGGAGGTGGAAGAGAAAGGCGCGCCTGTTACGGCGGCGAAGCAGGTGGCCAGAGAGGTGGAGGCGCGCCGGAAGCAGGCGCCCAGGGGGGCGAAGACCGAAGAGGAGGAGGATGAAGGGGAAGAGGAGCGCCGTCCCCGGCGGGAGGAGGATCGGCTGCAGCGCCTGCGGCGGGAGTTCGAGCACGAGGCAGAGCGCCAAAGGCGGCACGAGCGCGAGTCGCGCGAGGAGTGGGAACGCCTTCGCGAGCGGATGGCGGAGGATGCGCGCGCTCGTCGCGTGGAAATGGAAGAGCAGCTGCGCGAACACGAAGAGCGGATGCGCGATCTTCGCGAGACACACAGGCGCAGGCAGCGCGAGGACATGGATGAGGAGGAAGAGCGGCGCCGTGCACGGCGGGAGGAGCGGCGCGAGGACAGGCGCGGGGACAGGCGCCCCCTTGATCGAGAAGAGCGCCCAACGAGGCGAGAAGAGCGCCCAGCGGGGCGGGAGGAGCTCCCAACAGGACGGGAGGAGCGCTTAACGGGGCGGGAGGAGCGCCCAACGTGGCGGAATGTCCTTTTTCCAGCTTCCTCGTGTGAGGCATGGGGGCGAGCGCAGCGCTCCGCGGACAATGCTGGTGCGTCCGATCGCAGAGGCGGCAAGAGCGGCAAAGGGCGCGGTCATCGCGAGAGCTACATTGGCCGTGAAGTGGATCTACAAGTTGGTCAGCCACTGGACAAGAACCGTGGCGGAGGCGCAACAAAAGTCGCTGTGTTGCTGGCCACGTACGAGCGCGCTGGTGTCGCGAGGGAGCTCAAGGAGCTGGCTGAGCGGTTTTCGGATGAACTCGCTGCACGCGTGGAGCCCGTCAAGGCCAACAGCTGGAGCGACAAGCTCAGGCGCCTCTGCACGGCGATTGGTCACAGCCAGGCGCGCGAGATTCGCGATATGGCTGAGGAGTACAAGCACGCTCCTCCTGTCAAGGCTGCCATGCAGAATCGTCAGTGGCAGAGCTACCGGGAGCGCGGTTACCGCGACTGAGTCTAAAAAGGGCGTTTGCCGCCGTGTAGCTTGAGGGCGTGCTTCGCCGTTGTATATAGTCTTAAAGGCCACACCTGCGGCGTGGAAGAGCAGTTATACGTCGATCATGCAAGCAGTATATATCACTTCGACCGAAAGCCAGCAGATGTGTGTCCTGTGTGGCAGTATACAGCAGCGTCCAAAGTCCGCCAGTAGCCAAAAAGTTGTGGTTTCAGCTGCCCGTGCCCTAAACCCTAAACCTTGGGCTCCATAGACCGTATAAACCCCAACATTAGATTATGTCTGCAGTGTTATACAGTAATACTTACGGTTCGCCTGCAATTCATAGATGGATATATGTGAGTCAACTTATCATACTCATGTAGAAACAAGAATGACCTACAACATGACGAACTAAATAGGGTTTTGTTTAGTGTTAATTATATGTAAAACTAACATCTATAAATAAATATCATGGTGAACCAATGTAACATGAGTTTCTGGTTGTTGCTGTATGTTTTGTTTTTGTTGCCGGTGTCGCTCTTGCAGTTGCTGCTGCTGGTGCGGTTGCTGCTGGTAGTGCCGTTGCCACTGTTGTTGTTGCTGGTGCTGCTGTTGTTGCTAGTGTTGTTGTTGTTGTTGTTGTTGTTGTTGTTGTTGTTGTTGTTGTTGTTGTTGTTGTGCTGTTGCCATTAACGTTGATGCTGTCGTGCTGCTGCTTGCTTGCTTGGGTGGGCGGGTGGGTGTGGGTTTAGGGTTTGGGGTTATATAGGGTGTTATACGGTTCAGGGTTGGGTTTAGGGTTTAGGGTTGGCGGCTTGGGGTTTGGAGGGTTTAGGGTTGAGGATGTGGGGTTTAAGGGTTAACGGTTCAAGCATAGGGATAAGGGATTAAGGGTTTGGGGTTCAAGGGGTTTAAGGTTTAGGGTTTGGTGCTTAAGGGTTCACGGTTCAGGGTTAGGGTTTAGGGGGTTGGGGTTTGGCGTTTAGGGGTTTCAGGGTTTGGAGTTTTAGGGTGTATAGTTCAGGGTTAGGGTTTGTGGGTGTCTGGGCGGTGGCTGCTGGTTGAATGGGCGCGGGGTGGGTTTGCATGTTTTGTGCCGGTTGTTCGGCATGATGTGCGGCGTGGGTTGTGGGTGTGAGGGTGTGCTGGTTGTTGACGGGGCAACATCTGGCGGAAGTGATTCACAGCTCACTTCCGCCAGATGTTGCCAACAGATGCGTGAAATCCCTGGCCCTTTGTTTAATGCAGTATTTACAGGCTTTTTGCTCGGTGGCGGATCACTTCCGCCAGATTTTGCCCGCAGATGTGGGGGATCCCGGGCCGTTGTTTTCACGCGGTATTTGCAGCATGGGGGCTGGGGTTTGCGGTGGGGTTGGGGGCTGTGGGTTGGGGGCTTGAGGACGTGGGGGGGGAGGGCCGGGGGGGGGGGGGGGGGGGGGGGGGGGGGGGGGGGGGGGGGGGGGGGGGGGGGGGGGGGGGGGGGGGGGGGGGGGGGGGGGGGGGGCGGGGGGGGGGGGGGTGGCTGGGGGCTGCTTGCGGGGGCTAGGCAGGGCTGGGCAGGGCTGGGGGGTTTTTCGGAAATTCCAAATTAAATAAATAAAATAAAATGGAATTTAATTTTTCGGAAATTCCAATTTATATATATAAATTGAAAATTTTTTTTCGGAAATTCCAATTTATATATATAAATTGGAAATTTTTTTTCGGAAATTCCAATTTATATATATAAATTGGCATTTTCGGCTCCCCCCAGCCCTGCCCAGCCCTGCCTAGCCCCGTCAAGCAGCCCCCAGCCACCCCACGCTCTCCCAATCCCTCCCCCGCACCAACACCCACGCCCCCACCCCACCCCCCACGCCCCCCCACGCCCCCCTGGGTGTCTGGGTTTAGGGTTTGGGGGTTTAGGGTTTAGGGTGAGGGTTTAGGGTTGAGGGTTTGGGGTTTAAGGCTTAGCGGTTCAAGCCTAGGGATAAGGGATTAAGGGTTTGGGTTCAAGCGTTGTGGGTTTAGGGTTTTATGAATCAAATACTTGAACAATTGCATTAAAGTAAAATCTCAACCCTAAACCCTAAAAACCTAAACCCGTTGTGCGCACTCTTTTTTTGCAGGCCTGAAGCGTCACGCTCCGCTTTGCTCTGCCGTCGCGGCACACACTTGCAGCTGTATTTTAGATTATAATATATTATACCTATGTGCTTCGTATTAATCTGGCTATATATATAAAGCCCGTAAACCCAGGCCGCAAGTGTGCGCTGCTGGCAACTGTACAAAGCGACATGCGCCCACTATCCGGCGACTGGCGCCCTTTCGGCGGTAAACGCCCTAATCCTCGTAGCCCCGCCGCCGCCAATCCTCCCACTTCTTGTTGGCCAGGGCGCTCTGCAGGAAACTGCACCTGTGGGTGTAGTCGTAAAGCAGCTCCTGAACCATGTCCTCGTCCTGGTTCTCGATCGCTATAACTAAGCGCCGCAGCTTGTCTGCCCACGACCCATCCTCAATCCGCGTCGTGCGCGCACTTAAAGCGTCTTGGAAGCGCTCTGCCATGTCGAGCAAGTCTGCGCTCAAGCCATCGCGTTCAAACGCGCCCAGCAGCACGGCGACCTTCGTGACGGCGCCCCCTCGGCGGCGATCCAACGGAGTTCCATCCGGAGCTTCGTGTTCGCGCCCCACGTAGCTTTCGTATCGCGGCCGGCGCGCTCCTCCTTTGCCGCCACCACGGGCGCCCTTCCCGCCACGGGGGTCGCTGCTGCTGCTCGCTCCTCCAGAGCGCCCTCTGCCACCATACCACGAGTCCTGAGATGGCTATATAGGGTTGTGCGTTTATGGGTTTTGGGGTTTGGGGTTCAAGGTTGATATCAGGGTTTATGTATATAGTTTTGGGCTTATAAGGTTTTAGGCTGAAGCTGAAACGTTGCATAAGGTTTTCGCATTATAAGGTTTATATGCAGGATCAGGATATATATATATATATATAGTATCTTATAAACAAACCCGAAAACAGTATACGAAGAAAACCCAGCATCGTCCGTGTCATCATCGCCATAGCGGCGCCACTGCCCAGGCTCAAGGTCGCGATGGCCGCGCCTGTCGTCTCGGCGATCACGCCCATCACCCCGGCGATCATCGCGCCTGTCGTCTCGGCGATAACGCCCATCATCCCAGCGATCATCGCTCCTGTCCTCTCGCCGGTCCCGGCGCCCTCGGTTGCGACGGTCCTCCTCCTCCTCCTCCTCATCACGGCGACGGCGCACCCTCTCCTCCTGCGCCTCGCGCCACCAGCGATCTTGCGTGTCGCTCCACTCGCGAAGCCGGTCCGCAAATAGTTGCGCTTCCGCCTCTCGCTGGCGCTGGATGCTCTCACTCAACTCCACCATCTCCCGTTCAAAGCGTCTGCTGCGCTCCCGGTCTTCTTCCTCCCGCCGGCGTCGGCGCTCCTCGGACTCCGCCCTCCGCTCCGCCCTACGGCGCTCCTTCTTCAGCTTCTTGGCCTTCTCGCCCTCCGAGCTCTGCTCCGCCTCCCGCTTCGCCACCGAAGGCGCTGCACATCGCTGCACTGTCCTCCGACTCCGTCTCCTTCCTTTCAGCCACCTGGGGCTCCTTAGCCGCGTCGGGCTCCGTCCTCGGACTCGTCGGCTGGTCCTGGCATGCAGGCTTTGCTGGTTTTTTAAGATTATATAGGTTTAGGGTTCAGGGCTTCGCGATATTTTGTATTGCGGGCATCGAACCCATATATATATATATACATATTAACCCTACATGCTTTAAATTTGTTAAGTGGTTTATAGGGTTATATATATGTATTTAAAAACCTGAAATGACTTGAGCAGGTTTATAGAAGTGAGCTCTATATTTTGTATGAGGATTTCCAGCTTCAAGTTTCGATATTTATACAGCGATATATATATATATATATATATATATATATACATATACATATACATACTATAGAAAAAAGCACCCACCCTGGGCTCCTCGGAAAGTGTCTCGTCCTCCTTCGCCTCTGAGGGCGCACTTCTTCCCTTCTTCCTGGCAGCTTGTGCCCTCACTTCCTGGTGGTACTCGCTAATGAAGCGCTCTTCGTTCTCGGTCAAGGTTCGCGTTGCACGCGCCTCCTCAAGGGAGTCCACCATGCCCTTCACGACATTCTTGTCCATGGCTCCGCGAGGCCACGGTCCTATGGGCGTTACAGGTCTTAGAGTGCAGTGAAGTTGCCTAAGGCGTTACAGGTTGAAGTGTGTGCGTACAGGCCTCAGAGTGGCCGTTCTAGGAGTTACAAGCCTCAGACTGCAGGGACCTGCCAGGGCCTAGGGACCGAAGTGTTCTAAGTGCAGTAAACTCCCAGCAAGGCGTTACAGTCTTCAGAGTGCAGTGAAGCGACTGTTTGAGGTATAACTGCTCCATGCTTGCTGTGCTGCTCTGCATGCTGCTGTGCTTGCTGCTGTGCTTGCTGCTGCGTGTGTGAAGGCATGCATGCATCTACGTCAGCTACCCTCTCTTGATGAAGCGGCGCGGAAGCATGCGTTCTTTCCCGCACTGGCACATGCAGAATGCCCTTCTCCACTTCAGCCTTCAAACCTGGAGCCCTTCTCCAATCAAGCTCAATTGAACTTCCACAGGCGTTGTAGCCTCTGGGCTCTATGCAGCTCCACATGAACAATTGAACATTTGCTGCTACCGGCAAGATTTATGCGATTGCGCGGCTTTCAATTGTCTTCCTGCATATATGCATATACATATATATATATATAACAATAAAATTCATTTCAGATAAAACCTTAAATCTTCTTCTTTTCCTCTCTGGATGCAGAAGCATCCCGCACAGCTTTCGCGATCCATGCGTTATATACAAAACTGCACAGAAGAACTGTGCATGCATGCATGCCCGCTGGATATCAGCGCTCGTTCCCCTCCGGGGCAGTTCATGGGCCTCCTCCTCATCTTCATTCATCCTCTGCATGTCCTGTCCGCTGTGCCACGCGTGCACGGCCTCCAACGCACTTGGCTCGAGCTGCACCTGCATATATGCACGAACCGTACAACGCCGCCATGGGCACGTGAAACTTGATCTCAACTTTAAATGGCCTTGAACAGCCATTGCAACTTTTTGAAAGATGTCCCCGGAGCACACCGGCTCAATGCAAGCTTGGTGTTGCATTGTGCGGTTGTGCTTTGCATGCTTTCGGGGTTTCGAGCCCTTGTCTTGATGCAGGCAGCAAATGGGATGCAATGGTAAAGCGGATTCAGAAACACAATCCCGCCATGTCAAGGGAAAAACTGGTTCCAATCGCACACCAACTTGCCTCTGGGCCTATATCAACCATGAAATATATAGACAGCATGACCCAGCAAAATGGCAGTAGTGTGTGTCTGATAAGTGGATATGTAATCCCGATTATAACCATTATAGGACTTACATTCTTTATGCTTAACCACTTAGATAACCTATCATAACCTCTTGTATAAACTCCTTAAAAATTATAACTTCTATATAATCCCACATAACTTCAATAACCGTTTATCACACTTATAACAGTTTACTACTGGGTTATAATTAGGTTACTACTCGGTTACTACCAGCTTGTCAAACTCTATAATCCTTTTAAATCATTAGCTAAAACCGGGTCCATTAAAGTGTGCCACGTGCGGAAGGTTGGCGTCCCGAGCCCTTCCGTTCGAGCATGCTTTCGCCCGAGTCTGCCGGGAAAGCGGCGCGAGTTGCCCGCAACGTCCGGCTCGCTGACATGAACATCGATGTTCCCGTCAGTGATGCGCGTTACAGTGAAGTCGTCGCAAACGGTTTGCCCATCTGGCACAATGCTGAGTGACGCCAGGCTCGTGAGTCCTGTCACGCGGAATGGGGAGCCGCAGCTCGCCACAAGCGGCGCCAAACGTACCCTGAGCTCGAGAGCGTGCGAATGTCACGCGACGGGCACGTCTCTTGTCGGGGTCGAGGGCGGCGGGCGCTTCGGTGCTGAAGCTGTCCCACCACTCCTCCGGGCCGCTGGGTCCAGCGCTGGTCCGGCCTCTTTGCGGTCGCTGCCATGCCAAGCGCCCAACCTCCACGAAGTCGTTGCCCAGGTCCGAAGCGGCCCTCCACTGGTCGCTATAGCCGCCCGCCGGCACCCTGAACCGAACCAGCCCATAGGCCTGCACCGTACCTCAATTGGTGTATGTGCTTAGCTGGTTTAAGCCACTGGGACTTTCACCAAATCCGCAAAATTCAGCCAAAACGTCGCGGATAGTAAATGAAAAAAACTACACCAGCGTAGACCCCAAACAGAATGCATCGAATCATGCAGGTTCAAGTTGGAACGCGTTGGAACCCAATTTGGCTTCACAAGCAGATGCCGCGAAAAATGCGTAGACATATGGACGATTTTTGTGCACAAGAAGACTGGGTAGTGATGACATTCGCACGAGAAGGAAGCGTTCTCGTTTTGGAAAATAGAACGCCGTGAACAAAAGGTTTTGTTTGTGGTGGGCACTCATAGTTGCACCGAAGATGCTCCTTTTGCAGGTTCAAGTTGGAACGTGTTGAAACCCGATCTGGCTTCGCAAAGCTGCGAAACAAATGTTTAGACATGTGGACTATTTTGTGCAACAGAAACGGGTAATGATGACATCCGCAAGAGAAGGAAGCGTTCTTTCTTTGGAAGAGAACTGTTTGTGGTGGGCACTCATAGTGGCACCGAATATGCTCCTTCTTGCAGGTTCAAACTGGCATGTGTTGAAACCTAACTTGTTTAGACATATAGGTTATTTTTGCACAAGAAGAATGGGTAGAGATGACATCCGCGCGAGAAAGAAGCGTTCTTTTTTACAAAAAAAGAACGCCGTGACCAAAAGGTTTTGTTTGTGGTGGGCACTCATAGTTGCACAGAGTATGTTCCTTTTTGCAGGTTCAAGTTGGAACGTGTTGGGGTGATGACATCCGCACGAGAAAGAAGCGTTCTTTGTTTTTGCAAAAAAAAGAATGCCGTGACCAAAATGTTTTGTTTGTGGGGGCCACTCATGCGGCCCAGCCGTCCAACCCAGGAGCCCAGAAAGGAAACATCAAGGGAGCCCAATGGAAGCCCAGGCCCTTTGCACGGCCAAGCCGTCCAAACTGGGAGCCCAAAATGGAAACATGAAGGGAGCCCAATGCGAGCCCAGGCCCTTGTGCGGCCCAGCCGTCCAACCCAGGAGCCCAGAAAGGAAACATGGACGGAGTCCAAAGGCCTTTTGCCGCGGCCCAGCCATCCAACCAGCAGCCCAAGAGCAGCCTAGGCCCGTGGCTGCGGCCCAACCATCCAACCCAGGAGCCCAAAAAGGAAACATGAAGGGAGCCCAATGGGAGCTCAGGCCCGTCGCCGCGGCCCACCCATCCAGCCACCGCGGCCCACCTTTTTTCTGAGGAGAGAACCCCAAGCCGTACCTGTTTGGGGAATTACTCCAAACCCTGGCTGAAAGGTTTGCTCCTTCCACTACAACATCGCACGTGCGACGAAGTTCTTTGCTAAATATGCCGTCGCAGTTTTGTGATGAAAAATATTATGCTAATTACTAGAAATTCTACAATTGGGATGGGTCAATACCCCGTGTTGTCGCGGGCCCCCACCCCCCGCGTTACAAAACCTTGTCGCGCAGGTTTTGTTACAAACCTTTGTCAAGCGGCAATGCTATATGATGGACCTGGTCGCGCCAGCCTTGTCGCAACAGAAACCCTGTTGTAACAAACTTTGTTGCCCTGTTACAATAGCAGAACAAATGAAGCCCGGCGAAAAAATGGCATGCCCAGGAAGTCTAACATGATAACCCATCAGCAACAGAAGGAAGGAGCGACACTCAACTCAGGCGGTGACGGCCGACGGTCGCAGCACACACGTGACGGTGCTGTGCCACGGCGCCTCGACGGGCTTTTCAAACCCGAGAAACTACTTTCTTGAAGACATCGAAAGCGGTTCCTCGGAAATCTCTCGCCAAACCTAGTTGGCATCATTCTGAACCCCTGACGAGGTACTAAATGTGCCATAAAAAAAGCTTTTCGCAAGATACATGGAATGCATTTTTTTCGCACCTTGTTGCGTCTGCGCGACGGGGACCTACGGCGGGTGCTAGCGAAGCGAGCCGGCTCGGGGCACTCACTATCGCTATGTCGAAGACGTCGCCGAGCGGGAGCGCGCGTCTGGCGCGCCAGGCAGCGGCGGCATGTCCAGATTCCAAGCGCGCGGAGCTGGCAACAGCTCGGTGCAGGGCACCGACAGCAGACTCTACCAGCGGCGCATCCATGCACGCGAAGCAGAGGCACGCAGGGGTGGCGGGGGCGCGTTGAACACGGAGCCGGAGGAGGGTGCGGAGGAACTGCTGGCACTGACTCCGACTTCTGCACGAGGACGACAAGTCTTTGACCCTCCGCGAGTCAACTCCGGGTAGCGCGCGACTTTGCGTCGGCGATTCCCGCCCACGCATCGGCACCGGGGACGGGGCGGCCAGCGCGAGTTAGCGGGGAAACGAGCGTGGCGTCGCAGCACACGGCCTCGCCACTGCTGGTGGCTCCGTAGACGACGAGGTGCGCGATGCTTCGCACGACAACCCGCCCCCCCGCGCGCGCCACGGACGCTGCGAGCGGCTGCCCCCGCGGAATGGAGTGGCAGGTGCGAGGGGCAGCTAAAGGCTGCGCGCTGCATTGCGTCTGCTCCTCGGAGGCGTCCGGTGAGCGCCGGCGCAGCCTGCGGGCGACGAGCTCATCCCGATCTGAAGTGCTCGCCGAACCCTCCCGTGACAGTTTAGGACGAGCACACGGCGGTTGCAGAAGGTGCGTCGGACAAACACAAAAGCCGGTCTATGCATCGGTTGCGGGTTGTAGGAGCCTTCGCACGAAAGCGAGGAAGAAAAATCGTCCTAAGAGAGCCGCCGTAGACTACAGTTCACCGGGATTTGCAGTCAAAAACAAGTGCGGGAACATCTAAAAAACTGCGCGCAATTTCGCACAGCTGACCGTTGGCCAACTGCGGCTGGCAGCGCTCATTTTGCGGCGGTTGACGCTTTCTACGAGCGTGCACTGCGCAGGGACCTCGACGCCGCATCAGCCGGTGCTGTCCTCGCGCTTGCGCAGGGCTCTGCTGCTGATAGCTCCGATGTTTGGGCGCTTTTATACTTTTTGGTTCCTGAAATTGACTTAAATGCGGCAGCAGTTGCCTGAAGCTATTGTGGAAAAGGAAAGCGCCATCCCAACAGAATTCCATGTGTGGACTTCTCGGTTGCAAATGTATGAAATGTTGCTAGCGCGGGCCACATGTGTGGGCGGGGTGTGGAAGACTGGCGAAAACTAATCTTAATGATTGGAAACTTTTTTTTTTTCCGCGCCTTTTTGCGTCTGCGCGAACTGTTCCAACGCCGTCTAAACTACCCCTCGGTCCCTAGTGCGTTGCACTATCGGAGCGGCAGCCGACTGGGGGCGCTCGCATCCGCAAGATCAAGCACGTCGCCAAGTGGAAGCACGTCAGGCGCTCCAGGCAGCGGCGGCATGGACCAGACTCCAAGCGCAGAGCTGGCAACGGCTCGCTGCAGGGCTACCGACAGCACACTCCACCAGCGGCGTGCCCAGCCTTGGGCTGCGGAGGCTCGCAACCCTGAGTCTGCTGTTTACCTAATTTTACACTTTGGCTTGATTTACTGTAAACGAAGGATTTAGTGTAAAATGACCAAATTTACGTAAATTTTCTGGTGAGCTAAAAACATGACAAAACACATAAAAACATTATGCAAACACAAACATGGAACTCATATTTGCGGCTGCAAACTTAGACACCACATGTAAAGGATTTAAAAAAATCACCGGCATGAGTTTGTTTTGCTCTGCAATCGCAGACACCACATGTAAAGGATCCACAGCAGAAGTAAGGACTTTTCCGAAAATTCGCAGGCCCAAAGCCATAAACTAACCAAAGAGAATCCATGCAGATTGCTTATAAGATCCACACCAGTATATACGACAACTGTGATTCAAAAGCCCAAACAAAAGACCAGGAGCACCACATATAGCAGAGAGACACTCTTTTTTTTCGCGACAGAAAAGAAAGAAGCTCTCACGATCGCCCAACTTTGCCCCGCAGAAACAAAAGGTGCCTCTCTTTGAGGGCAGCCTTTTTGGAAGCATGCCAGTGCTTCACCCCTGCCAAACAACTCTTCCATAGAATCTGCAGGCGATGCATCGTCGTCTCTCCCTTGTAGCACCAGACCATCGACGGATGAATAAAACTGCTGAGTAGGAGACTATGCAAAACGAAGTGGGTCTTACTTGTGAGATTGAAGAGCTTCTCCCCCGTCCCTTTGTAGTGGGCTTGCAGGCTGCTGTGGAGCTGTGCCATTTGGCAACCGAGCTTGAAAGCCAGGTTTGCTTGCTCCTCAGGTAAAGCCAAGAAGCCGTACCGTGGCCCATAAGCTTCCAATATTTCAGCCAGCTGCAGGTTCAACCGCAAAAAGAGCCGGATTTGCTTGTGTTGATAGATACCCTCGTCCATTTGCTCTTCGAATAGAGCAAGAATTGCACTGTCCAAAGATTGAATATCGGAAGCTCTTCCTCTCATCTTGGGGAATCCTTTTTTTGGTTGTATCATTGTAAGTTTCAGAAGTCGCTGGCGGAATGTGTATCTGGTTTCGTTGTCTCGCTGGTACTTCTTGATGAAGGAGTCGCAGTATTTCAAATTCGCCAAGATACTCCCACCCAAACAATCGTGGACCACGATGCTGAGCACGGAGCCATAAAAAAACTGTATCCACCCCAAAAACATACAATGCATATAGTCCATCGTGATACAAAGTCCCGAAAAGCCAGGTAAAGAATACAGCTGGCATGATGGATTCCAGTGGGATCTCCAGTTGGTGGTGGTGAGGCACGAGGCTTGCCACGGCGAATTTGCACGATTGTCCATCCATGTTAGTGGTCCTTTGAAGGCGGCCCGACAAAGAGCACAAGGTTTGCTGTGATTGCTCCATCGTGGAACCTCCAGCCATTTCGCATAATAATCCAAGTCGCCAGCCATTTGAACCAGGACACCATAATATCCTCCGCATAGGTCGGTTCCCGCTCGTTCGCCCTCCTTTGTACTGGCCCCATACCTCTGTGCCGTGTAACAAACATTTTCTTACTTGTGAGACAGGTTCATATATATCTACATATATATATCTACATGTGGTGAGAGGGTTTTTTACGTATACTGTGTGGTGATTTTTCTCACATCCGGTTCGTGCTGCTTTGGGATTCCACGGGTCCGTGGTTTTGTGGCTTATATATGTTTATACGATATTATATACTGTGTATATATATATATATATATCATCACCATCAAGGAAGCTGTTGGGTTAGGGTTGGATTTGAGAACAGGGCTCTCATACATAGGGTGTGTATGTATATAGTCACATATCTAAAACAGGACCCACATCATAAAAAATCAAGAAAGACAAAAAGGCTTACAGCTTATAGGGTTCCCACAGGGTCCTAAAATGTAAGGGTTTCCAGATTTCTGGCACATGTGTACATATACAACAACACACCAGGCTGCTTCTTGCCTTGCCAATCCCGAGCAGGCCATTTACCGGTGTAAAGAATGTTGAAAGACCAATACATCACTTGCCAAAAAGTTTCCATTGTCCCAGCCCCCTCGCCGCCAGCCGGAATAATGAACTTCTCAAAAACGCCCCAAATGTAGAGGTTGCAATCGGCAGCAGATCGGCCGGCCGCTGTGGCCATCAGCGATACCCATGAAAAAGCCAAAACACTGCGAGCCCATATCTTGCCCACTCCAAAAACAGGAACTTCGTCGCCGTGTATGCAAAGGGGAATAGCCCTTTGCATCCAATTAGCTCGCGATTTTACCGCATGATTTGACATGCAAGGGTGTCCATTGAACGATCTCCAAAACCGAGGCAAAGCCTCCGCATCAGGCAACACAGAAGTAATCCATCCAGTCGTCGTCTTCCAAAGGTGGTGCATAATCTCGTGCGGAAGCAATATCATGGAAGTCGCCGTGCCTTCGACTTGTCCTGCTAAGGGGATATTAAATTCTGTCGGCATCGGAAGATTGGACTGCTGGGCCAAGTGGTTGTCAATAGAAGATTGCAAATTTTTTCCATGCTTCACCTTGCTGAGCCTGTCCAAATCAGGAAGAATTTTCCCGTCCCTTGCATTTCTAATATCGGCAGCCGCTGCAACTGCAATTGCATGAATCATAGAGGCCGACAGGAGGCCTTGTGCCAAATACGTCATCAGCAAATCGTGCAAAGAACTTGAGGTGGACTTCTCACTCACCGCCTGGCCCAATCTCTGTTGGACCCCACCCTTTCGGCGCTTTCGCTCGGGCCCTGCATCCTCCATGGTACCTTCTCTCCATATATAAATAAACAGAACAGCACCTTTATGCAAAGTTGGTGTTTGTTGCCAGCTGAACTTTTGTGCCTTATTTCATACAGTGGTTTGTTCGCTATAGCCATAAAACATTTTATAAGGACGGGACACACATGGTCAGACACACCGAGCATTGAGGCTGAGGCTTGTGAGCAAGTTATACATATATGTGTGGGCACCAAATATACTATACAAACAACAACAGAAAGCTTTTGCCCCAACCCCGCAAAACCCAAACCCCCTAAACCACACGGTCCACTGCCCCTCAATCTGGACGAAACAAATCTTGTGAGGGTTTATATATAAGGTTCAGGATTTAAGGGTTTATAGAGGGTTCAGGGTTTGGGGTTACGAAGGTTGTGTTGTGAGCTTCACAGGGTTTTGGAGGTATGGACTTTCATGGTTGATTCAATGCTTGAGGTTCGGAGGTATAGCTTTACACATGTGTGCACTCACACATGCAAAGCAGGCTACAACAACACCATCGGTGTTATATATACTCTAAAATTGAAGCTGAAAGTCACGAAGACCAACACCCCAACATGATTCAAAAGGTTATAGTTATACACGTCGTTGCTCACATGTAAAAATCACCAGAAAAGCGCCAAATCTCAAGCTCTCATCATCGCCGTTGCTTTTTTCTCTCATCGCCAAAACTCAGAATCGCCGTTTGCACCACATAGATAGAGGCGACAGCTCCGGAACTGCACACATTCAAAATCTGTCTAGCATCCTTTTTTGGCTCGGACAGTCAACTTGGCTTTCACGGCTGCCATTTGTTCTTCGAGATGAGTTGCTACTCGCCCGGACTCTCTCATGGTCTTGGAATATGATGAGACCGTGATCGGCCCGTCCTCATTCTCATCCTCGTACTCGTGCCACGAGAGAAGGTGCTCAAGTCCCTGCTTCGATTTTGTTGCTTGTTGGACGATGCTCTTCCTTACAGCTGTGGGGTCTCACACAGGTTTCGGTGTTCGGGCACTGGGTTTACTTGCGAGAGAAAGCACAACACTTTGGTTACATGCGACTGTTGTTGAAGAGACTACTTTTACGAGTTAAAGTTTGTGCTTTACTTGCGAAGACAAAGGTTGAAGCCTCCATGTATTTACTTACGAGTTAAATTGGTGACTTTACTTGCGAGGATAAAAAAGTTGAAGCTTTTGGCAAGGTTGTTTCAGGAATACAAAACCAGTCCAAGTCGCACACTCTGGTACATGTCCTTGTCCTGCTTCTCATCCACGGAAGCAACCAACTTTCTGCCCTCGACAAGGATCTTATTGTAGGCCGCGATCGCCTTTGTAAGCTGCCCATCTGCTGCCTTCCACAGCTTCTCCGTCATGTTCCTGCTGGCGGCCACGGTACCATCGCAGATTGCGAGCTGCTCTGAGTCATTTGTCAGAGCTCTCTGGGGCTTTGCTTTGCCCTCGCTCTTCTCCTCAAACAAACCAATCCTCCAATCCTTGGACTGCTTCTCGAAGAACTTGGCCTCGCCATCCTTCGCTTTGGCATCGGAGCCCATGGAAAACTTCTTCTCCTTCCCTGAAGTGGAGTTGTGCACATCCTCGGACCACATGTAACGATCGGGTCCGTTCTTGGAACGGACAGCGATGATCTCGCCACTCTCGAGTGCGGCTTCGAACTGCTCATTGCTAAGATTGAATTTCCCCTGAAGCAAGATTTTGCCCAGGGTTTTCTTCTTGTTGGTCGCCTCGGACTTCGTGTAGTTCTCCTCGCTCCACCCACAGAAGAAAAGACAAGCCGAAGGGGTTTAGGGTTCAAGCTTAAGGGTTTGAGGCTTGAAGGTTTTAGGGTTCAGGGCTTCGTCGTTTGAGGCTTTGGGGTTTGGGGTATATATATATATATATATATATATATATATATATATATAGGTGCACAGGTTCAGGGTTTAAGGTTTGGGGTGCACGAAGGGTTGTGGTCATCATTATTATACGTATAGTATAGCAATTATATATAATATATATTGTATGGGAATGCATTTATAGAGTGTTTTTAGATATGCATATATGGTATAATAAAAATAAATGTAGTAGAGCCCTCTATAAACAGTTAGAACTACAAAACAAAAGCCGGTGGGGTCCAGAGTTCAAGGTGTATGGGGTTGAAGGTTTTAAATTTTCTAAAGGTGTAAGGCTTATGCAGGCTTTAGGGTTCATGGCTTCGTAGTTTACATATAAGGTTTAAGGGTTGTGGTGTATTAGGGGTTCAAGGTTTTGCTCATTGTAAAACTATAGCTATAAGCTGGACCTATATATACTATAGATACTTTATACACTCCCCGACTTCGCCTTCGGCTTCGAAGTGCCTCTCCACTTAAGGAAGCGAGCACACCTTGAAATCACCCCCGATACCCATCTTTTCGTCGTCACCTGCATGGAGTGGAACATTGGTTTGGCAAAGTTGAGAACCAGGCTGGTGTCAACACCGGATCGTCGGTCGATAGCATTGTTGATAAGCTCCCGCTGTCTCTGCCGCTTGCCCGTTTTCATCTTCTGGGACTTCTCCCATGCATCTTCGAGCCATTCTGGCAATGACCCGTCCTTTAGCAGGCTCATGAACTTGTGCTGCTTGCTGCGGTCCATCTTCCCCGAGTCCTTCGCCGGGTCTTCCATGGCCAGCACCTCGTCGTCTGTGGGTGTCTCCTCCTCTGGCTGCTCTTCGGCGGCATCCTCCACCTCCTCGAATCCATCAGCCCAGTTGTCCTCCAGCTTCCGCTTCTTGTTGTTGTCATTCTGCTTGGGAGTGTTTTTGCTGCTGCTGCTGCTACTGGGCTTGCTTCCTTTCTCTTGCTCCTTGCCCTTGTTCTCCTTCTTGTTCTCGTTCTTGTTCTTCTTCTCCTTGGCTGGGGCCTTTGCTTCGGCCTTTGCTTTGCCCTTTGCTTTGGCCTTTGGGGTGCTCTTTGGGTTGGCCTTCGGAGTGGGCTTTTGATTGGGCTTGCTCTTTGCTGCTGTTGCTTTCGTTGTTCCTTCTGCTGCAGGCTTTTTCAAAATCCCGGTCCCGGGCTCTTTCTTTATCGTGATCTTCGCCGCCGGCTTCTTCATGGGCACCTCCTGCTCTTCTTCTTCTGCCTGCTCGTCCTGGGGCTCTTCCTCGGCCTTCGTATACATATATATATATAACACTCTGGTTTTACAAAACACAAAAACCAAAAAGCGCCTCCGGAGCTTGGCTGTCTTCAGCCATCGCAGGGAAAACACGAACAGTAAAGATGATATACTGTCCTCACAAAAAAGGCACCCCTCGCTGAAGTGCTCACAGCTGCAGATAGAAGTAAACATAATTGTCATCGCAGTGTAAGTTCTCTCTGACATGCAGACAACACCGAATGTGTTTCGTCACAGTCATAGTATAGCTTGAATCACACAAGTATATATAATTTTCTCGCCAGCTCTGGTGTAAAGACACATGCAAGCTTCTGTGTGGGGTCTGGCACACAGGTTTGAGGTTGAAGGGTTTCGGGGTTCTGTATATAAGGTATATAGTTTAGGGTTCAGGGTTTATATGACATCAGTTGTTGGGTTCTCGGGCTTTTATAGGCAGTCTCCTGGAGTCGGCCCGGCTCATTGTTTTGCTTCACACTTGCAGGCACGATAAAGTATAGAAGTTACTGCTGTGCAGAAAAACAGCTGCTCTTATATCTAGCTCCGTCTGCAAAAGCAACGAGACAATTTAATTATGTACATGCACTTCTGTACAACGTGCTGGCAAGTCGTAGCTCACTGGTCTTGCTGCTCAGCTGCTGCTTCGCTCCACCAGACCCAGTACCAGACCCTTGGGGATTATGTATAATATTCAAAAGCCAAATTACTCTCCTAAACAAAACCTATACAATAGATCTAATGCAACCAAGTTGCTGTCGTCCATGATGGACACAGGTCCGCCAAGCCCATTTCCACACTCGTTGGGCGACCGGCTCCGGCTTCGGCTTCGGCTCCTGTCTTCCTGGAACACGAGAATATAGCTATTCCCTTTCTGCATTCAGAAAAGTGACTATGTGGTTCGTCGGAAAAACAAAAGAACAACACAGGTCTCCTGTCGTGGCATCTTCGAAGAGAGGCTTTGTTCTGTCTAGTCAGGGAGGGAGAAGGACAGACTTTTTTGGAGCCGAAAAGCTATACAATATACGATTGATCCTCGCAGAGCACCGTATATAGTGTTGGATGTGGGGCGGTGGGTTGGGGGGGGTGGGGGTGGGGGGTGTGGGGGTGGGGGGTGGGGGGTGGGGGTGGGGGTGGGGGGTGGGGGGTGTGGGGGTGGGGGGTGGGAGATGGGGGGTGGGGGGTGTGAGTGTGGGGGGTGGGGGGTGTGGGGAGTGTGGTGGGGGGTGGGGGGTGGGTGGGTGGTTGGGTGGGGGGTGGGGGGTGGGTGGGTGGTTGGGGGGTGGGGGGTGGGGGATGGGGGTGGGGGGTGGGGTGGTGGGTGGGTGGGGGGGAGGTGGGGGCTGGTGGGGTGGGCTGGGGAGTTTGTCAATGGATTTTAAGCAGATTTTACAAAAAAATCAACAGGTTTTCCAAAAAATCTCGATGCAGTTTCGATGCAGTTTGTATGCAGTTTCGATGCTGTTTCGATGCGGTTTTAAAACTACATACAAACTGCATCGCGAAATGCTGTAAAAGCTATGCAGTTTGTATGTAGTTTTAAAACCGCATCGAAACAGCATCGAAACTGCATATAAACTGCATCGAAACTGCATCGAGATTTTTTGGAAAACCTCTTGATTTTTTTGTAAAATCTGCTGAAATTTTTGTAAAATCTATGGAAAATTTGGGGGAGATTGTTGCAAAACCTGCCCACCGGTGCCTTTCCGGTGTGTTGTTCGAGTCTCGCATGTAAGGTCTAAGCCGCATCTCATCGGATCCCCACAAGTGGTTTCCCAGCTTCAAGCGCTACGCTTCGTGTGTGGGGACCGGCACACTGTGTGTCTAAACCCGAAACCCTAAACCCCTAAACCCCGAGACCCCTGAGCCCCTAAGCCCTCTCTCTATATATAGATGCATGAATACAGGTTCTGCAATCTACATGTTCGGTTTGGGGATTCAGGGCTTCATGTGTGGTGTATGCAGTATCTTCATAAATGGTTTAGGGTTCGGGCCGGGCTGTTTTTTGTCCTATCGTGTGACTTGATAGGCCCTTCAAGCAACCCAGGCATGTTCACATGTGTTCTCTATACACTCTATAGACATGTGCACGTGTGTATGTAGCCACCACCACAATCTCTGCGACTACAACTCTTTCCAATCGCCCGCTTCACTTGCTTGTCGGAGTCTCGCACAGCTTCGCAATTATCCGGATGTGCAGACGACCTTCTGAGGATCCTCGAGGTTTTGTTGCCTGGGCACATATAATGTAGTGTGGTGTAAGTTCGACTATGTATATACATATATGTATATATAGATATATGTATAAAGAAACATATACATATACATATGCACACATACGTGCTTATTTGTAGACTATGCATCTACAATTTTATACTACATCCATGGGGTCGCTGCACATTGTGCTTAATTGTGAGAAAAATGAGTGGCTCGGCCTGTCTCATCGTCTCTCGTGCAGCACTGTGCTGTTGCCATCGCCGTTACTGTTGTGTAAAGCTTTATCCCTCTAGACTATATGCTATAGACACACAAACAGCACAGGGGTTTAAGGGTTTAGGGTTTTAAGGGTTTATAGGGCACTGCATTATATTCAACGGCGGTAGTAACGACGATGGTATCGGCCGCGACTGTCGCCTCTGTACCTGCGGTAGCTACGGCTGTCACTCCTGTGCCGACGACCGTAGCTACGGCTGCGACCATGGTAGCTCCTTCGCCTTTGGCTCCGGTAGCTACGAGCACGACTCCTACTGGCCCGCCTAGAGTAGCTACGAGCCCGCCTAGAGTAGCTACGAGCCCGCCCCGAGCTACGAGCCCGCCCCGAGCTACGAGCCCGCCCCGAGCTACGAGCCCGCCCCGAGCTCCGAGCCCTGTTCTCTTCAACATCTTCACCTTCACCCTCGGAAGTCGGGCTGGGCTCCTTTGGGGGTGGGGTCGGCTCCTTTTTTGCCTTCTTGGCTTTGGGCTCTTTTTTCTTTTTCTTCTTCTTCTTCTTCTCTTTCTCTTCTTCATCTTCATCTACACTGCTGGGCGGCTCATTGGCTTGCTCAGCTTCGGCGATCTGCCGCTTCAGCCGCGGGTCCACGGGCGGCTCCACGGCGGCCGGGGCCACTTTCCTCGCAGACGGCTTCGGCTTGGCGATCGGCGGCTCCGGTGGGAAGCCAGTGCCAAACTCTTCCTCGGTTTTGTGTTGTCTATATATCGAAGAAACACACACTCTTCTTCTTCGCAAGTAAAAATACACACAGACTCGGGCAGAAATTAGGGTTGACAAAAAAGTCTACACTCCTAAACATAAGGCTGTGGGCTCATAGAACACTTTATTTTTGAGAGAAACCCTAAAAACCCTAAACCCTAAACCGGCTCTATTGGTTTGGTGCCGGTTTATAAAGCGGCTTTTTTGAGGTTGCTGCTATCGCAGAAAAAGGCTCTGGAATTGGTCCCGTGTAAGCGTCGCCAGAGTGAAGAAGAGCCCAGTCATATTGCTCTTGGGCCTGTGGGGATAGAGCTTGGAGTTGGGAGGATTCACTGGATATAGCTTTTGGTTTCAAAAACCACAAAGTTTGGGTGGGAATCGTTGTCTGGGTTTAGGGTTAGGGTTTAGGTTTTAGGGGTTTAGGGTTCAAGGTTTAGGGTTGAAGGTTCTGGAAAAGTAAGGTTTTTATAGGGCCACAGCCAACCGAGCAGCCGTCATCTCATTCCAGGGCTTAACGTCGACGACGGGGGCTTTCTCGGCCACAGCTTCCTTTCACTATATATATAGTATATATAAGCAACCGAAGCAACCGTTTGCTGTGTATAGGTTTGTGGAGTTCCGATTTAGGGCCTTCTTTTACTTGCAGGGTGATGGCTTAAATGATTCGGCCCGGGTACTGCACCGTCATCCACCACCGAGTTTGGTCCAGGCGGCTCCAGCGGCAGCTGCTTGTCGTCCTTTTTTGTGGGAGCTCTACTTCATTGTGTGGCTCTGGAGTTTGTTCTTCTTCTCACAAGTAAGGGTACACACACCCACAGGCCTCGGTCTTGGTGTTCGAATCGAAGGCTCCTTCTGCAAGCGGGGCAGCAGCATCCTCCTGGGGCTGGTGTTGTCGTCGGAATATGAAACTATGAATCTTTTAGGGCGGGTCGTTTGGGGTTTTCACATGATGCCATATAGCATTCTTAGATTTGGCCCCCCTAGCTGCCCTATAGCTCTTTGTACACATGTTGATTATATACATATATATAAAAACACATGCAGATATGTGTAACAAAACATGTTGTTGAACTATGCAATGCAAGATTCTTTGGGTCGTGGACCACCATGTACCCAGAGCTCCCAGGCTTGCGGCTTCACCGTCTCCAAACCGTAAAGTTGCTCAGGTGGAACCTTTGGGGTGTGGTGGTGCAAGGTGTTGCGGCGGTGGGTACGGGGGCTGGGTCGGCATCGCTTTGGCTTTTGGTGGGAGTGCTGGTTCTGGGACATTGGGCTCTGGTGGGCTTTGGGATGGCGGTGGTGCCTGGCCCAGTGGAGGGGGGGTGGGCGGAGGGCCTTTCCAAGGCGGCTGTTCTGGTGGTGGTGCCCACTTGCCCCACGACTCGTCTTCCTTCGAAGCTTTCGAAGGGGGCGGCTTCGCCAGCTCTGCCACCAGGTACTTGTTCGTCGCCATTTTCTCATGCCATTGCCCGTCGAGCGAAGCCCGGGCAAGCTGAGCGGCATCTGGCGAGTCCTTTGGTTTAGGGTTTGGGGGTTAGGGGTTTGGGGGTTATAGGGTTTAGGGTTTAGGGTTTATGTAGGGGTCGCAAGTAATTTTTCTCAAAACCAAGTTGCGAACTCTAAGAAGATCGAGCAGTGATCAGGCTTGCTCTGCTTCTTCTCCCAGTAACGCTCCCGCACCACTTGTATGTTCAGGCAATCCAGCACCCCAAGCTCCTCGATCGCCGCCCTGATCGCCTCGGCTCTCTCTCATGTAACTACATATATGTATGCCTGTCTATATGTGTACCAACCTCACCCTTTGTATATATGTGTAGATATAAGCATATATAATTAGACACAAAAGAAAAGTAATGAGTGTCAGATTGTGGCCAATAGACGTGTATTGAGTTTATCTATATCTACATATTGTGTACATATAAAGTATATATGTTAAACCCTAAACCCTAAACCCAAAGCTACTTTTCTTTCGAGTGGCCCACTTCGTCGCACTGTACGTGACATTCTTCACGTAGACACGGTAGCAGTCGACAGTAGCCATGGCCGCGAAGCAAAACTTGCTATATGTGTTAGAACACCCAAAGTGAACAGCCTTTATTCTTTGTGGATAAAAATGTGCCTAGAGCCTAGCCCCGGCGCCGAAAGCCTGACACCCGAAACTCGGTAATGGCTTTGGGTTGTATGCTTTAAAAGTCCAGAGCATCTATGCGAAGCTATCTACAATCCAAACCTTCTACAAATACTGTGAGGATAAGCCGCATCGGCACATGGTGGTGACATCGTGTCGAACACATCGTGTGTAGGAGATACTACGTCGCAAAACTAGAGTCTCTCCTGCTGTAAAGGAAACAGCGACCACGGCCACAAGTTTCGGCTCCAACATCATCTCGCAAAAAAGCCTCGATAAACCTCTTCAGCCGGCATTCTCTGCACTCAAGCAATTCCAACTCGAAAGTGTTAGACATTGGAGAATGTTTTTTTGGGGGCTCACAAGGAATCCGGGCTGTCGGTTTGCGGTTTAAGTTTGGGGAGTCGGGTTTGGGGTTTCGGGTTTTGGGGTTTATATAGGGTTTATGGGTTTAAAATTAGTTTTGGGTTTTAGGGCTTAGTGAGGGTTGAGGGTTTTTGTGAAATACTGCTTTAAAGGCAAGACACACTCGCAGGTAGATCTCGCAAGTAACACAAAGCTCCCCATCGCATGTAAAGCTGCACAAGGAAAATCTCGCAAGTAACACAAAGCTCCCCATCGCATGTAAAGGTGCACACAAGGAAAATCTCGCAAGTAATATACAAAGCTCCCCATCGCATGTAAAGGTGCACACAAGGAAAATCTCGCAAGTAATATACAAAGCTCCTCACATCGCATGTAAAAGGAAACACTCGCACAGGTAAAAAGCAGAACTCATCGCAAGTACATATACAAAAATCACCGTCGCAAGTAAACCTGCTTTGAGGCTTTAGGCTATTGGTGGTTTCGGGGTTACAAAGGCTTATATATACAGTATATGATAGGGATCAAATACATATATCACACAGAACAGGAAGCACTCAACCTCACACACACACACAAATGCAAGAAACATTTTTTCTCGCAGTCATTGCCCCTCTGCTGCCGGAAGGTTCACCCTTTTTGTGCTTCTCACTAAAAGGGCCAAAGATGCATTATGCTAAATGGCATTGTGGCAGATGTAGTGCTCTACATGTAAACGAAAGACATATAGAAACACACCGTGACTAGCACCCATGGGTTTTCTCAGATTTGTGGGAAAACAAACCACGTTTATATACAACATATATATGCTTGAAACTCAGATTGTTATATAGTCTACAAAGTTCAGAAAACCCAGGGTGCACATCACATCCCGCACTGAACACATTTTGGTTTTCAAACCCCCAGCGACTTCATGACGTCCTTTCGCAGCTTGTAGAGCTCCAAGAGCGGGATGCCCTGCTCGACGTAGGGAATCATCTTCTCGATCACCTCATGATGCTTCGGACAGCAACTGGAAATGATGCTCCTCAGCTTGCCGCCGTTATCGTAGTTGCGGATGTAGGATTTCTCAGAGTAGAACTCTACCTTGCAAGATCCGTACTTTTCGGCGGACAGCCATTTGTTAGACGGCGAAGTCGCCGCCGCCGGCTTCGGCTTCGCCGCCAGCTTCGCCACCTTCGTCTTCGCCGCCGACTTCGCCTTCGCTGTGGCTTTGGGCTTGGGGCTCTTCTCTTTCGGCTTGCCGGTGGCTTTGGGCTTCGAAGCACCCTTCTTTTTGGCCACAGCCACAGACACCGGCGGCATGAAAGCCATGGCATTTTTGAGGATGTCCAAGTCGCACTCATCCGTGGAAGAGATCACTTCCACATCCTTGGCCGGCTCAGCCCCGGCACCAGTCTTGATCTTTGCCTTTCCTGCCTTTTTGTTCTTTGCCTTTGTGGCCTTCTTCTTCAGGGTGCCCTTCTTCATAACGATCTTCTTCGGCTTGCTGCTCTTATGGATGTGCACAAACTTCTCCGCAAACTTCTTCGGCTCGCTGCTCTTCAAGGTGTCCGGAAACTTGGTCGGGCTGCTGTTCTTAAAGATTTCCGGCAACTCCGGGAACTCAGCATCCTGCAAAGGAGTAGGCTTCTCGTCACACCGAAAGGGAACAGGCTTCTCATCCTCCTTCACGGGAACAAGGGCCGTGCTGGGGGAATCAAGAGGCTTCGGGGCAAACTCCTGCACCTGCACCCTTTCCAGGCAAAGGTCAAGCTTCCTGATTGTATGTTTGCACAGACTTAGATAAAAAAGTTTGCAACACTTTTCTTTCTTCCGTCACACGAATTATATATATACAGCGAAAAAACACGAAAGACATATGTGCAGCCACGGCACACTTGATCCTCGTGCGACAGGGACCTGTAGACTTTCCGCTTGAAGCTCTCCTTCTGCTTCATCGCACGGAGGTGGCTAAGAAGAAGACGGATGGCGGTGTCCATCTTGTCCACAAGGTCCTCTGCCTTGTAGTCTTTGTGGCCTTCGAGCAGCAGGTTCTTTTGCTCGTGAAGGATCCAAAAGCTTCGGGTAACCCGCTGCGACAACAACTTCGTGTTCGGGGCGAGGCGAAGAAGGTCAAACAGCAGCCCAGCTGTCTTTGCCAACCACGGACCGTGGACGGCAGTGTGCCAAGTGTAGCTTATTGGCCCGCCCGGAGGGGGGCACAGTAAAGGCCACAGGTCCTTCGTCTTCTTGAACTCGAGAAAGCCCAACACCACCTTCGCCAGCTCCGTTGCTGTAATAAGCGGATCGGCAACCACTCGGTCCTTGGCATTTTTGCCCGTTGCAGCGGAAGCGCCCTCCGCCAGCTTGACCGAAGCTGCAGCTGCTAAGGAAGCCATGCTCGCAAGACTGTATATACTGTGTATGTATAGGATTTATGATTTCTCAAAAAAATGGAATGCATTTGTCTCTGTCTCCATCCAGCCTCGCACTTACCTCTGGGTCTCGTCTGGACCAAACACACAGCTGCAACGTCCGAAAATTTTTCTCACTCTCGGATCTCAGAAAAGTATATATATATATATATAAGTAGATCTCTCGCATGTAACCTACAAGAGTCTCGCACAGATAAAGGTGGACTCCTCGCAGGTATAAACTATATTGTGATGACTCTCGCAAATGTACATGTACCGATTTCTCGCATGTAAAAAGCACACATCGCAAGCACTCCGCCGGCTCGACCCAGCACAGAATCAAACCGAGCTGCGATTTCAACATGGAAAACCATGGCTTAACAAGTATGCTTGCAACACAATTCTCATAATTTTATCTTCACACCTGACCATGCCGCACTGTACAGTCGCAGTAAAATCTCATGCAATCAACAAGCAGAACCATGATAAAAGAAACAAAACCAACCAAAATTAGCTTGCATTTCACTTCTTCAAATTCGGGAATGTGTAACCTAAAAACATGTATTTTGCAGTGTAAACAAATTTACATTGCAGTGTAAATTTTTTACTATACAAAGTAAATTAATTTACACTTTTTTTTTACGTAAATTTTTTCGTAAATTTGAAGTGTAAACCAAGCTTTGTTTAGTAAATTGCTCGCCACCTAAAATTAGGTAAACAGCAGGGTCAGGGAACGGCGGCGGGGCTCGTTGGACCCGGAGCCGGAGCAAAGTACGGAGGAACTGCTGACACTCGTCGCTCCAGCGCCCCCCGACTTCAGCAGCGAGGACAACGAGCCGTTGAGGCCCGCCACGGGTGAGCTCCGGGTAGCGCGCGAGTTTGCGTCGTCGCGCCGCAGCAAGTGCGACTCCCGCCCGCGCGTCAGCACCCGAGACGGGGCGACCAGCACGGGTAAGTGGGGACACCAGCGTGGCGTCGCAGCACAAGGCCTCGCCATTAGTCGTCGCTCCGTAGACAACGAAGTCGAGGCGGCGACGATCGTCGGCGTGGACTTGCGGCGCAGTAGTGCGCGCAAGCCACTGCTGCGGGACAACCCGACCTTCCGGGCCAACAGCCTCGCGAGCGACCTGCACCCAGGCTCGCTCAACAACGAACCCGCGTCTTGGCAACAAGCCGGTCCGGGGGCTCAGCGCGAGGTGCATGAGGTCGGGCGTGAGTGTAGTCGCCGCATCAGAAGGGATGGCCGCCAGCCACATTCCCGCATGCGGACCGGACTGGGAGTGAAGGAGGGCACGAGCTGAAGGAGTCAAGGCTGGGAGCAAGTCGCGGTCTCGAAAGGAAGTGTGAAGTGCGAGAGCCGCTTGTCGCTGCCAGCCGGGCCCTCCAAGCCCTAGAATCCCTGTTCAAAGCAACTGACCTTCCGTTCGTTGGTATCTAACCTTCTGACCTTTTCGTTTTGGGAGCCTTAAAGGGGCTTTGAAAGCAGGATTTAAAGTGAGCATTGAAGACCATGAACAGTGAACAGTGGACAGCAACAGCAGAAAAAGCAGGAGCAGCAAGCAGCCGGAAAACAGATTGCAAATTGGAATGGGGGTGGGGCAGGGCAAGCTCAAAAATGATGTCGTGAATATATTGTTGCCAGAGGGAATATACACGACACTGTTCTCTGTAGTAGTAGTAGTAGTAGTAGTAGTAGTAGTAGTAGTAGTAGTAGTAGTAGTAGTAGTAGTAGTAGTAGTGGCAGCAGCAGCAGCAGGAGTAGTAGTAGTAGTAGTAGTAGTAGTAGTAGTAGCAGCAGCAGGAGTAGTAGTAGTAGTAGTAGCAGCAGCAGCAGGAGTAGTAGTAGTAGTAGTAGTAGTAGTAGTAGTAGTAGTAGTAGTAGTAGTAGTAGTAGTAATAGTAGAAGTGGCAGTCGTGGGTAGTAGTAGTGGTAGTGGTAGTAGTACAGTCTAAAGTGGTATAGTGGTAGTATAGAAGTAGCAGTAGTAGCAGTAGTAGTAGTAGTAGTAGTAGTAGTAGTCGTAGTACTAGTATTAGTCGCAGTAACGACACTGTCCCCTGTCCAATGCACGTGTGCATGTGCTCGCGCGCGCTGTTGACTGTTCCTGCACGCACTGTTGCCTATGCTCGCACACGCTGTTGCATGTGCTCGTGCACACTGCGCGCACGCTCTGCGCACACTGTTGCCTGTGCTCGCACACACTGCGCGCACACTGCGTGCGCACTGTTGCCTGTGCTCGCACACACTGCGTGCGCACTGCGCGCGCACTGCGCGCACGCTGTTGCCTGTGCTCGCACACACTGCGCGCGCACTGCGCGTGCACTGCGCGCGCACTGTTGCCTGTGCTCGCACACACTGCGCGCGCACTGCGCGCACGCTGTTGCCTGTGCTGGCACACACTGCGCGCGCACTGCGCGCGCGCTGTTGCCTGTGCTCGCACACACTGCGCGCGCACCGTTGCCTGTGCTCGCACACACTGTGCACGCACTGCGCGCGCACTGCGCCCATGCTGTTGCCTGTGCTCGCACACACTGCGCGCGCACTGCGCGCGCGCTGTTGCCTGTGCTCGCACACACTGCGCGCGCGCTGTTGCCTGTGC